>ML838194.1:9815-31878 GCA_009831015.1 Picea engelmannii | reverse complement strand
CAAGGCTTTGAATTCCTTAAACTTCTCATATGCTTCAAATTTGTCTTTTAAGAACGCAACCAATGTCATTCTTGAGTAATCATCAATGAGCAACATGAAGTAATTTTCTCCTTGCAAACATTGTATTATTGTTGGCCCACAAAGGTTCATATGTACAAGTTCCAATGGCTTTGATGTTGAGTATTCCTTTGAATTGAAGTTAGATCTTGTCTACTTCCCATGCTGACATTGATTGCAAATAGTGTTTGAAGGTTTTGTGATCTTTGGCATGTCTATCACCACTTGTTTAGTGTTGATTTTCACTAGATTATCAAAGTTCATATGCCCCATTCTTTTATTCCATAACCATGTTTCATCTATTTGTCCCATATAGCATTTTTATTATTTTATTTCATTGAGATTATATATATTATTTGAGGTTCCATTTGAATTTTCCACTAATCTTTTTGAGTTTTCCTTTCTAATCTCACAACCTTGAGAATGAAATGTGAGAGTGTGTCCTTGATCACACATTTGACTAACAATGAGAACATTATGTTTCAAACTTTCAACATACATGACATTCTATTTTTTAATATTTCCTTTATCAAGACTAAGATTACCTTTTCCATCTATTTTGGTGGTAGTATTATCTCAAAATGTTACCCTGCCTTTGTTTACTTCCGTCAAAGTGAGAAACTTGGTTTGGTCCCCTATCATGTGGCTTGAGCATCCACTGCCAATGTATCATTGATTTCCTTTATTTTGGGTATGAATTATTGGAAATATTTTTTTCATTGATGTCAAAGACAGGGGGAGACTACAAATGTCAAAGATAAATATTGCAAGATGGATATTGTTGGAAACATTGCTTTTGGATTATTGATGTTCATTTTGGATACCATATATTTGAAGGAATTTTTAAACTAGATACCTATCTAAAATGGAAGCATGGGTTATATGTTTGGAAATAGTATTATGATACCTTTCCAACGATATATGACATTCCCTATAACTCCTTAGGAATGAAGAAATATGAATTTTTTTTCGTTTGACAAACCAAACATAAAATTTAGGTCGGCTCAAATAGTATTTATAGTTCGACCTTGAAAGTGAGGACATAAATACTATAAATACAAGATATATGTGTGTATTTGTAGACAAACCAAGCAAGAGATCAATTTTGAAGTGTGTAGAAGTGATCTGAGGTGCGTTAAAGGAGTTGGGTTGTCTTTTTGGGAGTTAAAGGTGTGCAAGAGAAGTCTGAGGGGTTTTGTTGGGATTTTCTTGTTCTTAAAGTGCACTATGAAGGATTGAATTTCTGTGATGCTACAATGTGCACTATTTTGAGGTTGTGATGTTGCAATGTGAATTGTCTTGAAGTTGTGATGTTTCATTTTGGTATCATATTCTAGGAATGATGTTAAGAGGCTCACCAGGGCATGAAGGATACATGTGACTAGGGTTTGAAGGATTTTCTATGGAATGAATCATGCAGGTGAAGTCAAAATTACTCTATGTATGAAGATATTGGATTGGTGTCTACACATATCTTGTGACTTAGAACTCAGATTAGGGGATTGGTGTCTCCAATAGGTTGGTGCTTGCAAGTATTGTAAGGGTAGGTTGGTGCCTATAGGTGTTGTTGAGTTGGTGCTTAGTTGAGGAGATTGGTGTCTCTAGTAAATTGGTGCCTACATCTTGTTGAGTTGGTGCTCATTTAAGGAGATTGATGTCTCCAGTAGGTCGGTGCCTACAATATTTGTAATAGTAGGTTGGTGCCTATAGACATTTATAAAGATAATTTTATGGTTTTCTCTTGATTGGGTTTCCATGTTAAACTATGTGCATTATGATTTGAGTTTATATGTGATTATTATTTTTAAACTAATAAATGATTGATGAATGGATAAATAAAGGGAAATGTATATTATATTGATTCACCCCCCTCTTAGTATAAGCATATGTTCAACAATTGGTATCAGAGAAGGTTCCTTCAGAAATGGTTTAAACACTGGAAGGAAGATCTTGATCACATATGGCTTGTAAGGAAGGTCTCCCTATAAATAGAGATCCTTTGTTCGATGGAACAAGATATGCATCATGGAGTATAAGAATGAAGACATATATAAAGGATCTTGGGTTTGGTATTTGAGAATCAGTCAAAATAGGTTATACAGATGATGTTGGGAAGAAGTCAAGTGAAAAAAATGAAAAAAAAATAAAAATAGATTGCATCTTGAGTGGATTTATACTCACCCTAGATCCTCCTTCCTTTATACAAGCACATCTATTAGTTAAATTTTGTTTTCTTAATAACTAATATCTCCAATGTTTTTTCTCCCTTAAGACAATTTAATCACTTAAATTTTCTCACATTTTCTAGTGTTAATAAATTTAACCTTTCAATGACATTTGAAGTAATAATATTTAATTCTAATAACTAAATTCTAAGGACCTTTAATACTACTAATTTTTTTAACCTGCCCTTAATATTATATTTTTTATTTATAGCTCTCAATACTATTAATTTCCTTAGTATATTTTAATAATTTGTACCATACACAAAAGACCACTAAACATTAATAGTTTTATTAAAAAAATTCTAGAGTTTTCCTTAAATTTTCATTAATAAATTTTCTCATACTTTTTATAATCCAACTAATTAAAAAAAAAAACTTAGTTTTCAATATCCTTTTTAAATTTTATTACCTCACTGTTCATTAATTATTAATCAATAAACTTTAAGTTTAATTAAAAAAAAAATAGGGTTTTAAAAAACCGACTCCTAGATTTTTCTCCCTCACAAGTATTTATTATTGCTCATCTCATAATTTGGATCTGAAACGTCAACAAACAAATGACCTTACTATGGTTTCTACGAACTCTAATTCAAAGAAGAAGATCTTGAAGTAGAACTCGTTAGTTCCCTAGAACAAATAAACATGCTTAGAAAAAAAGAATATAAAGTTGAAGGAGAAATTGCAGAAACATGAAAAGAAGGATCATGATCTTGAAGAAGTATAGAAGATAATTATCAACCTAAAGATTCAGCTAGAAGAAGCAGTGAAAATCCATCTCAAAGAAAAGGAAGAAACCTATGAGAAGTTAGAGTATGAAGTTTTCTCATTAAAGGAGAAATTGAAGAAGTCAAGTACTCGGTTGAAGTTTGAAAAGAGAACTGAAACTTTAATTGAGATAATTATTTGCTAAAGGTCACCATTCATCAAGATTGGTCTTTTTTATGATGAGAATCAAAATACTCATGAAGAAAAGCCTAAAATCTATGCTAATATTCTCAAAGGATCTATCAATAATGAAAGAAACAATAGGAAAGGAAATGATGACCAACAAATTCCTGAATCTTCTCACAAGAACAACAAGAATGAGTCCAGAATAGCTACTCCACCAACAAGGCCTTTCACCAACTAGTACCAAAATATATTTCTTGGCTATTGTTTGTCTTGCAATAATTTTGGTCATAAAGAAATAGATTGTAGATCTTATATAATAAGTGACCATGTGAGAAAAAAAAAAAAAAAGAGGTCCTTACATAACCTCAAAGGATGATTATGTGATGCAGAAGCATCGCTCCACCTCAGCGAAAGTGCCATCACACCAGCACGCAATGGAGAAAGGGAGAGGCATTCACCCTCCCATTTTTAAATTTGAAATAATCCTATATGGATTATTGTGTTGTAAGGTTGATAAATTCCAGGCCATGCCTTTGTACAGGTAGCGGTTAGGGTTTCCTTAAATGGTTTCCTATAGCAAGCTCGGGACATACTCAGTTATGGGAATCCATTTATGTAATATAGTCGTAGAAGTATGGGGTTGTAGCAGAGAAAGTGATGGCACTAAGGCGGTGAAGAGGATAAGCTCATAGAGCCCTCTTTTGTAATTAGGAATAGGAGACTTTAGAAGAGAGGTCTGGGTAGAGAGGCTTAAGGAGGTCTTAGAAGTTTTGAGAGAGAACTTGAGAGAACTGGGACTTTGTTACAGTCCAGTTTTTGTAATCATTTGTATAGATACACAGAGATAATAGAAAAACATTTTTTCCTGCATATTGTTGTTCATGTGTTTATGTATTTCATGAATGAATATTGTAGATGTATGATAAGCTTCATTTACAGTAGGAATATAGATTCCTCTAAATTTGTTTGAGTTTGTTGTATCATTCTGGTTTCTTTAGGTTGTGCAAGGAGTGCACAATAGAACGTTGGAAGTTCTGTAGCCAACGCAAGGAGTGTGTACCTGAATATCGAATCGATTTCAGGAGGGGATGTGCCAGGAGGGCACGCCAAAAGGATTCACAGACTCAAGGAGGATATTGAGAGTTACTGAACACTTTGGAGGAAAGATTGTGTAGAGGAAGGCATAGTGAGAGGACATAATCGTTGAGGATTCTGAAAAATATCTGCCAGGAGGGCATTGAGCGAGTGCAAGGAGTGCACCAAGGAACTCCGTTTTGAGTTCAGACAAGAGAGAAGTGTCAAGGAGAGACATTCACAGAGTTGTTGAATACTCTATCGGTTGAGAAAGAGTGCTTGAGTAGAAGTCTCTAAGAGGGCACAGAAATATCTTCGAGGGACAGAAGGGGGAGAGACCTTTGAGGTGTGAGCAGTTGAATCTCAAGGAAACATAGTTGTTGAATACTCTATAGGAAGACTTGTGCACAGAGTGCACCAGGCCAACACTCAGGTGAAGTGTTGATAGACAGTCATCTGAAGGCTCTTCAAGCACAAGGAGTGTGTAGAGACGTGAAAGGTTTCAAGTTTGTAAGCTCAGGAGGAATAGTGCCTTTGTACACATAATTCTGACAGAATGAACAACAGGATGAGACACTTTGAGTTCCAAGCCTCAGACAAAGTTTAGGATGGATAGCACAACAGTGCGCAAGGACCCTACAAGGAATCGCAGAGGTTCGAGAAACCCTTTGAGGTTTTAGAGTTGACAAAGCTCAGAAGGGATAGCGTTTCCAGAACGCAAGAGAGACCCAAATTTTACAGGACTCACATGAGAACAATCGGAGGTCGAGGCCTTCAGAACACTTAGAAAATATTCTAAGTCTAGGAAGAAAGGTGACAAATCCTAGGAGGAATGGGAGACATCAATCCAGAAGATATCTAAACCGTTGGTTCATTTTGTGGGATCGGATATCGGGAGCTGGGAGGACAGAGGTCCTTAGTTTCCAAAGTTGTGACATGTGAAATCGCGATTTGATCGCAACCGTAGATCGGGGGAGGATATGGACCGTTTGATCAGAGTCCAGACAGGTGAGAACGTACACAGGAGGAGATCAGATATGGACCGTTTCATCTGAGCACATGGACTCACAGTCATTAGATCCGGAGGAAGGTGCAAGAGAGAAGTTTTGAAACTATCGAAATCATCCATCATCTTAGAGGATGGGTGGTAGCAGATCTTGGTGTTCGTGGAATTGGACATTGAGACATTTTCAAGGAGCAGAGGGGAAAACTCGTGAAAGGAGAGTTCGGGAAATAATCATGACCATCCATCGGAAAGGACGTGTGGCAAGCAAGTAGCATTTCGCTGACTCGTTCTGCAAGGAAGTCAAAGGGTGGAGTTTGTGAAACTCACGAAATGAGAAATCGTGAAACGAATCTAGGTCGTTGGATCAAGTCAGGCTGTGGGTCGTTGATCCCAAGCATCGGCATTTCAACATTTTGGGTACCGAGGGTTCGAAGGAGAGAACCATCCCAAAATCCAAAGTCACGAAATTTCAACTTCGCAAAGGAGGAATGTGGACCGTTGGATCACGGGATAGTGAGGACCGTTGATTGACGCAGGAGGATTTCGGGGTTTCAGGGATCGGAAGATCTGAGGTGAGAAGTCTTTTGACTTCACAAATTGTGAACTCCCAAAATGATTTGAAGGTTGGGCCCCGGGTCATAGACTAGGGTCACATCAAGAGAAGTCAAGGGAGGAGCTAAGGACCGTTAGCCCTTTTCGTCGAGTCAAGAATTATGAGTCAGGGGTGGCTCGCATGAAAAACACCTGAAGTCCCAAAGCACGAAGTTCCTTTTGATAAGGCCTATGGTCACCATCAATGGTCACATGGAGGGGAAGCTCATGCCTTGTGCTTGTTCATGCATGTGGGGTTTCAATAGAAGGACCTATGGATCTATTCGTTGAAGGTTCTAGCAGGGAACTAAAGAGCCATTTTCAGCTCGAGAAGATTGAAGAACGATCCTTGACCAGGAGGTCAACGGACCCTGTCGAGGCATAGGTAGGGGGTCTGCATCATGTGGTATCAGAGCTCATATTTTAAATTTTTGTAGCAGAGAGTAGATAAAGAAAATACTTTGATACACACCATCATGTAGGTCTCAAAGCACGGATTTTTGTCTATAGATTTCAGGAAAAAGCGAAAAAGGAGGAGGATGTTACTTTGTTCACTTACAATAGACAAAGGAGAGACAATGGAAGAGGTGATATGATAACATCGAGTGTATCATAAGCTGAGGTTCACTTGTAGATAGCAGGTGAAGGAGGAGACAGAGTACTGATGCTCTGTGAAGATTGTTGCAAGGTGTGAAGCAAATGGTAGATAGCCAGGAGGGTTGAAGAGCGAAAGGATGGCTACTGAAGGCCACGAGTGTGGTCGAAGAGGAGACCACCAATAGAAAATCAAAGAAGAAATTTACAAAGATATCGTTGAGATAAGAGAAAGAATGGAACAACTGACATTGAAGATGCAGCAAGAGGCAAAAGTACACTGGAGATACGAATGGCCTCTGAAAAGGAAAGCCAAATGTCTTGTTGCAAAGTTGTTGGCCAGGAAACAAAAACAAGAGTTGAGGAAGTGGCTAAGGTATGTTGAAAACCTCGGTAACACAGAGCTGGTTTGCATCTGTGAGCCAGAAGTTGGAGAAACCCTTAGTGATGAGGAAGGGAGATTAGTTTAAGGTCTCATAAACTACCAAGAGGGAATAAATGAATTTTTGAATTGCCAGGTAGGAAATGAAATGAGATCATTGGAGGATCTCATAGACTGTCAGGAGGACAACAACGGAAATTCATATTACCATGTGGGCAACGATATGAGATTAATTGAGGATCTCAGAAACTTCCAGGTGGGCAGAAATGGACTTTCAAGTTGCCAGGCAGGCAATGGAAAGAGACCAGTGGAAAGTCTCGCATACTACTAGAGGAGCAGTGTAGAAAGTTCAAATTTCCAAAAGGGAAATGTGATGGGATCAGTTGATCTCATAGATTTCCAGGTGGGTAGAAGAGAAGTCCCAAATTTCCAGGGGGGAAAGGAGAAAGAAATGAGACTATCTGAAGGTCTCAAAAACTCAGGATTGAGTTCATATCAGTGAGGAGTGTTGATAGGAGAGGATTCATGTGGGTTTGAATACCATGTGGGTGAATATGATGAGGAGTTAAATACTCCCATCACAACAGAGGAGGATCAGAGGTGTGTTCTGATCGTTGGGGGAATTCGAATATTCCTGCCAAATAGTCCAACAGAGGTTGATACAAGAGTTGCACATGAGGAGGTAGTGCGACAAGAATCCAAGAAGGAGGCCATGGGGCCAAATGATTTTAAAGATAATTGTGTCTATGATGTAAGTGCAACAAAAGAAATACATCCAACAGAGACTGTCAAATTGGAGGAGATACTGATGTCTGCCCCAGCAGAAAAAGAGGAGAATTTAGATGAATTTCTCACTCAATGGGAGATAGAATTGAGGATGTTGGAGGATTGGTTGGAAAATCCAGAACCAACAAATGGCTGCCAAAAGACAGTCATTGAAATTCCAGGAGAAGAGCATTTGACAGAATTTCTAAAATGTTTCAGTTAGGAAGTTGAACAAGAGATGATTGCAGCATTGGAGCCTATAGTAGAAGAGGAAGTAGACAACATAGATTTTTCTGCGTTGCATGAGGAATTTGAATCCCTAGAGAGAGGCTTTCACATTCAATAGCCTAAGTTGGAATCATATGGAGGAGCATACCAACCTGAGGAGAAGTTGGAATTGAACCAACGCAAGAGGATATGACAAGGGCTAATCCGTCAGAGGAGGAAGTTGAGAAACAACTCAGTGAGGAGACTATAGAATTCGAGCCTACAGTAGAGTGGCCACTCAGTGCCACAAGGGGAAATAGATATAGCATGAGGGATCAGGTTGATCTATCCTTTCACAAGGAAGAGGTGCAACAGAGAGGACAGCATAAGAAGAGCCAGACACTGGAGCAGCTGGAAAGGGTGATTGAGGAAATCAAGAATCTCATGTTGAGGTCAGCAGAAGAAGCCAGCAAAAGGAAGCTAAGAAGAGGAGAACCTGGCGTAGCAGTAGGAAAGATGAAGCAGTCGCATAGATGGACAAGAGCAAGAGGACAACTCCAGAACAGAATCTGGGATCCAGGTGGATTTCAACACTGGAGAAGAGGATATAATGAGCAGGAGCTCATGTTTTTCCTAGTAGGGGAGTATGATGCAGGAGCATCGCTCCACCTCAGCAAAAGCGCCAACATGTCAACACGCGATGAAGAAAGGGAGAGCCATCAAACCTCCCATTTTTAAATTTGAAATAATCCTATACGGATTATCGTGTTGTAAGGTTGATAAATGCTAGGCCATGCCTTTGTATAGGTAGTGGTTAGGATTCCCTTAAATGGTTTCTTGTAGCAAGCCCAGGATGTAGTCAGGTCTGGGCATCCATTTATGTAATGTAGTCGTAGAAGTATGGGGTTGTAGCAGAGAAAGTGATGGCACTAAGGCGGTGAAGAGGATAAGCTCATAGAGCCTTGTTTTTTAATTAGGATTAGGAGACTTGAGAAGAGAGGTTTGGGTAGAGAGGCATGAGGATGTCTTAGAATTTTTAAGAGAGAACTTGAGAGAACTAGGACTTTGTTACAGTCCAGTTTTTGTAATCATTTGTATAGATACACAAAGATAATAGAAAAGCAGTTTTTCCTGCATATTGTTGTTCATGTGTTTATGTGTTTCATGAATGAATGTTGTAGATGTATGCTAATATTCATTTACAGTAGGAAGATAGATTCCTCTAGCTTTGTTTGAGTTTGTTGTATCATTATGGGTTCTTTAGGCTGTGCAAGGAGTGCACAATAGAACGTTGGAAGTTTTGTAGCCAGCACAAGGAGTGCACACCTAAATATCGAATAGAGTTCAAGAGGGGATGTGCCAGGAGGGAACACCAGAAGGATTCACAGACTCAAGGAAGAGCCTCAGAGTTACTGAACACTCTAGAGGAAATATTGTGCAGACGAATGCATAGTAAGAGGAAAAAACTGTTGAGGATTCTAAAGAACTCTACCAAGAGGGAATTGAGCGAGTGCAAGGAGTGCACCAAGGAACTCCGTTTCGAGTTCAGATGGGATAGAAGTGTCAAGGAGAGACACTCACAGAGTTGTTGAATACTCTGTTGGCTCAGAAAGGAGTGCTTGAGCAGAAGTTGCCAAGAAGGTACAAACATCTCTTCGAGGGACAAAAGGGGGAGAAACCTTTGAGGTCTGAGCAGTTGAATCTCAAGGAAACAGAGATGTTGAATACTCTAGAGGAAGACCTGTGCAAAAAGTGCACCATGCCAACACTCGGGTGAAGTGTTGATAGATAGTTGTCTGGAGGCTCATCAAGCACAAGGAGTGTGTAGAGACGTGAATGGTTTCAAGTTCGTAAGCTCAGGAGGAATAGTGCCTTTGTACATGTAATTCCGACAGAAAGGAACAACAGGATGAGACACTTCGAGGTCCAAGCCTCAGACAAAACTATGGAAGGATATCATAATAGTGCATAAGGACCCTACAAGGAATCACAGAGGTTCGAGAAACCCTTCAAGGTTTCAGAGTTGACAAAGCTCAGAAGGGATAGCATTTCCAGAATGCAAGAGAGATCCATAGTTTATAGGGATCGCAGGAGAACAATCAGAGGTTGAGGCCTTCAGAATGCTTAGAAAATATTCTAACTCTGGGAAGAAAGGTGACAAATAACAGGAGGAATGGGAGTCGTTGATCCAGAAGAGATCTGAACTGTTGGTTCATTTTGTGGGATCGGATATCGGGAGCTGGGACGACAGAGGTCCTTATTTTCCAATGTGTGAAATCATGATTCGATCACAACCGTAGATCAGGGGAGGATCTGAACCGTCTGATTAGAGTCCGGATAGGTGAGAATGTGCAAAGGAGGAGATCAAATCTGGACTATTGGATCTGAGCGCGTGGACAGGTAGTCGCTGGATCCAGAGGAAGGTGCATGAGAGAAGTTTTGAAATGATTGGAACCGTCCATCGTCTTAGAGGACAGGTGGCAGCGGATTCGATTGTTTATGGAATTGGACATCGGGATATTTGCAAGGAGCAGAGGGGAAAACTCTTGAAAGGAGAGTTCATGAAATAATCAGGATCGTCCATCGGAAAGCACACGTGGCAAGCAGGCATCATTTCACTGACTTGCTGTGGAAGGAAGTCAAAGGGTGGAGTTTGTGAAACTTGCGAAACGCAAAATCGTGAAAAGACTCTGAGTCGCTGGATCGAGTTAGGTTGTGGGTCGTCGATCCAAAGCATCATCATTTTGGCATTTCAGGTACCGGGGGTTCGAAGGAGAGAACCATCCCAAAATCCCAAGCGTGAAGTTCTAACTTCATGGAGGAACACGGATCGTTGGATCACGGGACAGTGAGGACCATTGATTGACGCGGGAGGATTTCAGGGTTTCGGGGATCAAAAGATCTAAGGTGATAAGTCTTTCGACTTCACGAATCGTGAACTCCCGAAACGCTTTGAAGGTTGGGCCTCAAGTCACAACCAAGGGTCACATCAAGAGAATTCAAGGGAGGAGCTAAGGACCATTATCCCTTTTTCAAGGATTCGAGAATTATGAGTCAGGGGTGGCTCGCATGAAAAACACCCGAAGTCCTAAAGCACGAAGTGCCTTTTGATAAGGCCTATGGTCATCATTGGTGGTCACATGGAGGGGAATCTCGAGCCTTGTGCTTGTTCGCATAGGTGGGGTTTCAACAGAAGTACCTGTGGATTTGTTCGTTGAAGGTTCCAGCAGGGAACTAAAGAGCCATTTTCGGCTCAAGAAGATTGAAGAACGATCCTTGACCGGGAGGTCAGCGGACCCTGCCAAGGTAGAGGTAGGGGGTTTGCATCATTATGTGGGAAACAAAACTAGAAGTTCTCATGGGTTTGCTAATAGAAACTGCAATTCATTTGCTCCTTTACTTGATTACAATATTGAATGTTATAAGTGCAACAACTATGGGCACATAGCACATGAGTGTAGAAACAATGTAAAAAGGTATCCTAAAAAAAACAAGGAAGAAAATGTTCTTGCCAAACATAAATAAGAATACTCAAAGGTTTGGAAAAGGAAGAAAAAACAAGAAAGTAGGAGAGATGAAATTGTTTTTCATGAAAAAGGATGTGATAATATAGATGAATATGGAAGGGAGATTTATTGTTTTTATTCTCACTCGAAACATGTACAACCTATTTCTAGAAAAGGTAAGGTTGGGACATTTCCTTGTGAAGATGGAAATTCAATTTTACAATACTCTTTTGGAAAAGAGAAGTCATCTAAATTTTCCTTGTTAGAAAAGAATGTGGAGGCAGAAACAAATTCAAATAGTAAAGCTTCACCCCATTCAGAAGACCAATTTCATGAATTTGGAGTGGAAGGTTTGTTCAATAAAAACAATCAAATAGAAGGATTAGTGTTGGATACTTGTAGCAAAGATAGCTTGGATAACGATTAATTGTCAACAAGTGAGAAATTAGAGATATACTTTTTAAGGATTAGAACTGCGGGATGGTTTACAAACTGAAGGATGAAATGGAGGTCAATAATATTTCACTTGAAGAATTGTTGCATGAAAAGGAATGGGTTGTAGAGTAGAGGGAAGCACAAGATCAAGGGGAGCATCCCTTTTCCATTGATGTCAAAAGTGGGGGATTTGTAGACAGGGGAAGTATCAGAATTGACTAAGGGTTGCCATCAATAACAAAGGGGGAGATTGTTGGAAATAATGTTGTCATTGATGTCAAAGACAGGGCGAGACTACAAATGTTCAATATAAACATTGCAAGATGGATATTGTTGGAAACATTTATTTTGGATTATAAATGTTTAGTTTGGATACCCTGTATTTGAAAGAATTTTTACCCTAGATACCTAGCCCAAATGGGAGCATAGGTTATATCACTGGAAAAGTTATTCTGAGACATTTCCAATGGTATATGGCATTCTGTTTAACTCCTTAGGAATGAGTAGATATATATTTTTTTTTTTTTCGGAGCATTGCTTAGCCAGTATTTATAGGTTGACCCTGAAAGGACATAAATACTATAAATATAGGATATATGTGCACATTTGTAGAGAAACAAAGAAAGATATCAAGTATGAAGTGTGCAGAAGTGATATGAGGTGAACTAAAGGAGTTGGGGTGTATTTTTAGGAGATAAAGTTGTGCAAGAGAAGTCTAAGGGGTTTTCTTGTTCTTAAGGTGCACTATGAAGGAATGAAGGTCTGTGATTCTACAATGTGCTTTGTTTTGAAGTTGTGATTCTTCAATGTGCAATGTCTTGAGGTTGTGATGTTGCATTCTGGGATCATATTATGGGAATGATGTTATGAGGCTTGCTAGGGCATGAAAGCTACAAGTGACTAGGGTTTGAAACATTATTTGTGGAATGAAGCATGCATGTGAAGTATGAAGTACTCTATGTATGAAGATATTGGATTGGTGTCTATACATATCTGGTTGAGTTGGTTCTCAAGTGAGGGGATTGGTGCCTCTAGGAGGTTGGTGCTTGCAAATATTGTAATAGTAGGCTGGTGCCTGCAGGTGTTACTGAGTTGGTGCTCTATTGAGGAGATTGGTTCCTACTTCTTTTTAAGTTGGTGCTCAGTTAACAATATTGATGTCTCTAGTAGGTTGTTGCCTACAATATTTTTAATAGTAGGTTGGTGTCTATAGACATTTATAAAGATACATTTATGGTTTTCTCTCAATTGGGTTTCATGTTAAACTCTATGCATTATGATTTGGGTTTATATGTGATTATTGTTTCTCAACTAATGAATGATTTATGAATGGTTAAATAAAGGAAAAAGTATCTTATATTGATTCACCCCCCTCCCCCCTTCTCAATATAAGCATAATTTCAACATGAATTGTTGTTTGTACAAGCATATATTTCTCCTTCTTTTGCTCTTCTTGCTCTTGGTTATTTTTCCAAACTTTTCTAGATTCTTTCTTTTGTTTGGAAAGAGTATATTTTTCCTTGTTTTGTCTAGGAGATTCTACAATGCCACTTCTATAAAACACATGCTATGTGCCCATATTTGTTGCACTTATAACATACAACATTGTAATCAAATAAAGGGGAAAATTAATTATAAATTCTATTTGAGAACCCATAAGTACTTATGTCTTTGTTCCACACATAACTATTACATTATCTACAATCTATTGCTTTATGACCAAAGTGATTGCAAGAAAAACGATAACCAAAGAAAATATTTTGGTATTGAGTTGTGCGAGGCCACCTTGGTGGAAAAGATCTTCTGAATTCATCCTTGTTGTCCTTGTGAGGAAGGTTAGGTTTTTGTGGGACATCATTCTCTTTCTTCATGTTGTCTTCATTTTTGATGGAGTATTTGAGAGCATCATAACATGTTTTAGGTTTTTCTTCATTCACCATCTTTGTGGCTTTGTAGTCTTAGAGTTTGAATTTTCTTTAGGAGTCTTCTGATTCTTATCATAGCCAAGACCAGTCTTAATGAATGGTGACCTTTGGAAATTGATGATATCATCTAATATTTTAGTACTCTTTTCAAACTCCAAGCTTCTATTCAACTGAGTAGTTGACTTCTCCAATTCATTTATTAATGAGACAATTTCATATTCTAACTGTTCACCAATTTCTTCCTTTTCTTTTAGTTGGATTCTCACCACTTCTTCCACCCTTTTTGCTTCTTCTAGTTGAATCTTTAGGCTAATAATGATCTTTTCTGTTTCTTCAACACTTTGTGAAATTTTCTCTCTTGAATCATGATCCTATTCATATTTCTACAACTACTCCTTTTGTTTCAATTTGTTTCTCTTAACCTTCTTTATTTCGCTTAAGACACAAATGAACTCTTCTTCAAGATCCACTTCCCCATTTGTTTTGGCATTTTCCTCTTTTTTTGAATCCATTGTTTCTTTCCCTTTGTCTTCATTATTCAATACATCAATCTTTGTTTCAATTTCCATAAAGAGAGTTTCTTATCTATCACTATAAAAAATGCTTTCATTGCTCTCTTCAGATGAGTCACTAACCCCTTTAGAGTAGATACTCTCCTTTTGCTTATAAAAGTTATTATTCTCATGCTTGTCTTGTTTGTGGTTCTTTTTTGTGTTGATGATATTTTTTCCCTTTCTTTACATTATGGTCTTCTCTATCATCACTACTTTCATCCTTTTCATATGGACACTTAGTCACAAAATGTCTTACTTACCACAGTAAAATCATTTAAAGGGTAGCTTACCTTTGTATTTTTCAGATCCCTTTTTAGGTTTTCTCACAAAATGTGCTTCCTCTTTGTTTGATTCACAGCTGGAAAAATCACTTGATTTGTGTTCTTTGTTCTTCATTTTCTTTGATGCTTTAGAAGTTGCTTCTTTCTTTGATGGATTTTATTTTTTAGTCCTAATTTCATATGCAGTGAGAATCCCATGAAATTCATCCATTGTCAATTTATCAAGATCCTTCATTTATTCAATAGTGAAAACTTTAGCATCAAATATTAAGGGGAGTGTCCTTAACACCTTTTGTACAATCATCATTTCTTCAACCTTTTCACCAAGTCCTTTGATGGTGTCAGCAATTTCATCCACATGAAGGAGATGGGTTGCAATATTTTCTTTGTCTTTCATTTTCAGACTCTTGAACTATCTTTTATGAGTTTGGATATTTTCCTTCTTAATATTTTCATTGCCTTCATACATATTTTGAAGTTTGTCCCAAATTTATTTTTCTGATTCACAATGCATCACCTTGAAAAACTCAGATTCTTATAGACTGTACAAGATTGAATTCATGGATTTTGCATTATTTCTACTAGGATTCTTCCTATTTGAATATATTGGTGGAGTTGTTGGTGTTGTATAACTAGTCAGGAGTGATTTCCAAATATCAAACCCAAAAGCCATTAGATATGTTCACATCCTTATGCTCCAGAATGCATAGTTTGTTCCATCGAACAATTGATCTCTATTGGAGAAACCTTCCAGATCGTCCATGTGTGTTACTGAGATCTACCTTCCAGTGGTTAGACTATTTATGAAGGAACTTGCTCTGATACCAATTGGTGAGCACACACTTATATTTAGAGGGGGGGGTGAATCAGTATAAGGAAATCTTTTACTTATTTAAATTCAATCACCACAATAAAGAAATCACACATAATCTATCTATCAACTATAGAACAAGAAACACAATATTTATGTGGAAACCCTTTCGAGAGAAAACCACAAAAATGTCTCTTTATTACTTTTCGTAGGCACCGAGCTACTATTACAAATATTTGTAAGCACCAACCTACTTTTACAAATATTCGTAGGCACCAACATATTGTTTCAAATATTCATAGGAACCAACCTATTGTTACAAGTGTTCGTAGGCACAAACCTACTAGATACACCAATCCCCACTTATACAAATCATTGTAGGCACCAACCTATAGGAGACACCAATCCCCATTGCTAAGCACCAACTTACAAGAGGCACCAATCTCTTCGTTTGAGGAGCAACAACCCTCAATTACAATTATCTCTTTCTAGAATATGATTTCTTAAAATAATCATTTGCATTTCCTTCACCATTCTTCGTGCACCTTCTTCACCTCCATATTTCTTCTGAAAGACTCATCTTGAAATAGGATGATATTGCTTTTATGTTCACACATGTTTCCTTGCAATTATTTTTGAATTTATATGTATTGGAGACCCTTCATGGAGAGTTGTGTCTATTTGAAAAGACACGTTGATCATTAATTAAATAATTTATTTATTTTTATTATCCCTAAGCTACCTTATCTCCTAGAATAAAGGACTGAGTACTCTTCCTCCTTGAAAATAGGAATTTAGATAAGATAAAAGTGGAATTTACCAATGAGACGATGGTTTTGGAAACCCATGGTATTACATATATGAGAGAGATAATTATTCATGTACACAACATAATCAACATCATCATGCCAAGTCATGAACATGTGTGTTAACCCTCTCTACAATATATGTTCATTAAAATAATAAATATATTTTGATTCAATACAATGCTTGGTTAGCTCTTGTATATCACAACCTTTATATTTATCACTACCTATGTAGTGTTTCCTTTGACATCAATGACAATATTGCTAACAAATGGTTGTATTATGGATAAACTAATAATAATGCTATATATTGCTAATTATATTCCATTGTGATTCACACTAACATTAAATGTGGCCATTTTTTTTATTCTTCTTTCATGAATCTTAGTCATTTCCTAGGCAAGAGACTATTGTTTCCAGGTTTTTAATTAGTTTTGGGTAAATACATTACACAATTATAATCTTCCAAAGAGTTGAAAAATGCTTTATTTTTTGTGATTTTTGTTTTATTCTAATTAGTCAAAAATATGTATTTGACTTTTTCTATCATTAGCAATACAAAAAAAATAAGAAAAAACAAATAAATCAATTATTTTTGGGTTAATACATTGCAAACTTGTTGTCTTCACAAACTTGAGTTGAAAAATATTTTTTAGATTTTTCTTAGTGTGTAATTGTGTTAGGATATTTAGACACTTAGGAGTTAGTTAAGATCAACTTGGTCTAATGTGTCTTTACACAAGTGTGTTTCTTTAATGTGTTTGCTTAGTATGCATTTGTAGTCATGTAATTCGATGGTCACGATATGCTCTAGACATAAAATAATCCAATGGTTCATATTCTCCTTGACACTAATGGATATATTGATCCACGACTTAACACTTGATTGGTCCATGATCTTTAAAGAGCATGGAGAGTCATTTGCTAATGATCGATTGTCAAAAAATCATACATAAAATTATTTTCTTTTGCATTGATATATTGCCTCAATTGGATGTGTTGGATGAGACCATGGGTTGTTTTTGTCTTTAAGGGTTTTAAATACGTAATACACTGGTGTATTGATGTTTGATATGTTTGTATGAGTAGTTTTTTAAGGTGTTTGACCTATTTGTAAATAGTTTATTTTGTCAAACATGGTATCAAAGCCCATATGAAGCACTTCTCACATTGTTGATTGAGATATTGAACATGTGTCACTATATGCATCAAAAGATTTATGGGTTTTGATATTTATGTGCATTTCTGGGCTCAACAGGCTACTCCATTGCACCTAGAGCACTACTTTTAGTTGGAAACACTTTCTGTTTCACCTAAAAATATTTATGTTTTCCCAAGATACGACCATTTTTGTTAGATCTAGAGTTGTAATGTTTCATTACAATTTTTAAATCTTTTATACTGTATTTATATTTTAGCTTTCTTGTTTATATTCTCGGTTAGCTACTCTTTCCAGCTTGCATATGCTCTTTGTTGTGTGCATTGTGTGATCTTGAAAAACCAGAAACAAAGTAGAAAAATGTTTTATTTTCTGTGTATGATCTTTTTTTATGCACTCTATGTGATCTCAACAAATAAGAAACATAGAGAAAAATTGCATTTTATAGGTAGGCTAACTGAGATCTAACCCCAATCTTGTAAAGTTAAAAAAAAAATTCTTCTTTCAAAATTTCACTTGTTTTTTACTGTAGGTATGTTGAAGTTTTTTGCAAGAAAAAACAAGGGTTTTGGGGTAAGCATGCACTTTCAGAAAAAGAATTAAAAATAAGAATGATATATATTTTGTATTAGCTCATTTAGTTGAAAGTTACTTTATTAAATAAAAGGTCTTGAATTCATGTCGTTATTTTCATTAAGTTATTTTTTGAAAAAGTTCATGCAACCTTGAGTTATCAGATAACTTTATTGTAAAGTGTATTTTACTTAAATTATAAAAATAATTCTTGTAATATTCTTTTTCAAGTCACTTTTTGCATGCAACTTTAATTATAAAGTAACTTCATTGTAAAAGTGATTCTCACTTATTTTATAAAAGTGGGTCACTTTATATTTGTAAAAGTGAGCTTATAAGCAAAGTTAGACAATGAAAATATTTTTTTATTCAACAACCTCATTGTGCGTCCACCACCTCTTGGGCCAACCTCTACCTACCATGTAGCACTTTGGTTACTTTTTATGCCTTTATCAAAAAGAGCATAACTTTGACACTTGAAGCCCATTTCCAATGTCATTTTTTTAGTGTCTATTTTTTCGATAGCTTTCTATCCAGATAGTCAATTTCTACTTTTGAAGCCATGTTACCTGTATATTTTAATATGGCTAGTCCAAGTGATCTATTTCTTACCAATTCAAACTACTTCTCATGGAATCACATATGGAGGATGTTCTATGAAGTAAAGGGTTGTTCCAGATTACCTTGGAAAAATAAACTGCCCCCATTGATGTTGCAAAGAAAGATAAAAAAGATAATAAAAATGACAAAGATCGTGGATTAATAAGAATGTCCATCTCTAGTGATTTATAGTTTCACCTTCAAGGAATTGATAACGTAGATGAATCTTGGGAAAAAATGGAATTTGTATTTGGTAGAAACAATGAGAATCAAGTGCACTAGCTTGAAAACCAATTAATTTATTTAAATCCCGGTGATTTCTCTTGCATTGAAGATTATCTAATTAAGTTCAAAACACTCAGAATTTTACTTGAAGACTATAAAATAAAACTGAAGGATGACTAATGTATATATGATATTCTTGCTAGTGGTAGTGCATATTGTTTTTTTGTATCTACTTTTCACTCCACTAGAGAAGCTCTAGGGATTGCTTACAAACCACCATGTCTTGAATTTTTTGTGATTCTTTGATTAGAGAGAAAGATAAGCTCTTGCATCTTGGAGTGATAAAAACTATAGATTCATCTAACAAAGTCTTAGTGGCCCATTAGAAGGATAAATCCAAACACCAAAGAAACAAAATCCTTGTAACAACAAGTAAAACAAGGGTCCCAAACCCTCTCACCCAACTTATACTCCTAATGGTGAAAAAAAAACAAAATAAATAAGTGATAAGAGTTAGAGAAATTTAAACTTTTGTGGGTGATATGGTCATCTAGAATCTAAATGCTTTAAGAAGATGGATGCCTTAGAAGCATTAATGAAGAAGAAGAACATCAATCTTGATTCTTCTTCTTCCAACTCTTCTTCTCATGGACATTTACTTTCTAAGCATGGTTTTTCCTTCAATGCAATACCAAATTCTTCTAATGAGTGTCTTATTGATTTTGGAGCATCTTATCATATGGCTAAGGATGAAGCCATTTTTTCTCCTCTTAATGTATGCAACACCAAATAAATATGTGTTGGTGATTATAGATTTCTTACTGTTGAAGGGTCTAGAATAGTTCAACTAGATGATGGTCATTTTAATGACCTATTGTGTGTTCCAAGTCTCTCCCAAAACCTTCTATTAGTATATCAAATAGCTCATTCAGGTGAAATTAAAACAATATAGTTTTTGCCTCACCAAGTTGTAGTGAAGGATTTAAAATATCCTAAGCATGTCCTAGCAACTAGAATTGTTGATGCTATTACTAGGTTGTACAGTTTTGATAACTTTGGTTCATCATATTTTCCATCTATTTTTATTTCTCATAGTGATGGATTGATAAAATTTTGGCATGAGTAATTTGGTCATCTAAACTATAGCTCATTGTAGTAGCTTTGTAATCAAAATACATTGATTGATATTCCTCATGTTTCTTGCAGAGATGGTGTTTTTGCTAGTTGTGTTCTCGACAAACATCGTTGAGATAGTTTTGACAAATGTGCCTCTTGGCATGCCTCGACCCCCTTGTTGCTTGTTCACAATGATTTGTGTGGTCTGCTTCCTTATCCTTCTTTTTTTGGGTTCAAGGACTTCTTAAATTTCATTGATGACTTCTCCAGATGCACTTCGGTTTATTTCTTAAAACTTAAGAGTGAAGTTTTTGACATATTTTTTGCCTACACGACCCTTTTATAAAAACTATTTGAACATCAACTATAGAAGTTATGTTATATCACAAAATTGCCACATCTATGCATTTTTTACATGGCCCAACCCTTTTCCCTAGATTTCTAATCAAAATCCCGACTTCCCTCATCAAAGTCACTTTAAAAACATGAATTTTTCTTATATCTATGGGTTTCCTTTGTGAAGCATGCGAAAATTCGTGCCTTGCTAGCTTGCATCTCGCAAATTCCCTCAAAAAATGTGAAAAAATAAATAATTCCACATTTTTGGGGAGGGATTTCGGTTGGGATTGTTTCCCAAACTCCCTCGCCTCGTACCAAACAAAATTCAACCTCCTTAACCTCTCAAGGATGGTATAAATGCATCGATGGGGGCATGGATGAGAGGAAGAATGGAGGTGCAACATCATGTTGGAAATATTTAGCAAGCTTCCTTATACCCCTTCATTCTCTGAGTAGCATCCCATACCTAGGAACAATTTTTCTAGTGTTCCTTTCTTCTCTATATAACTACATGGTGTGTTCCTATCCCTGTTCAGTTATCCAAGGAAGAGCCTCACCATTGAGTTGATGCTTGAAGGTCTTTGGAGGAACCCAGGGCAGTTAGCTATGAACCACTACTAAAGGTTGAATAAGGTTGTAACTATCTTTCTCACATTGTTGTTAATAGAAGAGTTATATTTCCCTCCTATTATTTGTTTATTGGTTCATTATGATGTCATATGCTGATGTCTTTCCTATATATTTGAATCTATGCACATGATATATACTATTTGAATGTATAACTACCTTGTAGCAACATATTATTGGTTTCCTATTGCATGCTAGTTCTGACAAAGATCAGGAGCTCTTCAAGAAGAGAAAGTGGGGATCGACACCAAACGAAGGATCCAAGGTGTGAGGCCTTTCCTTCTCTCTCTCTCTCTCTCTCTCTCCTTATAAAAGTAGTTATTTCTTGTATGCATTGATATAGATGGGGATAGGTTCTATCTTCCAAATTCAGTCTTTCTCTGTTGTGACTTGACCCAAGGTCATGGGGGAAATATCCCTTAAATAGAATCGGTGACCATACTAGGGATTCCCCTAGTTTGGGTAAATTTTAGGGTTTCTTTGGTTGTCTTAGGGTTTTCGCAGTTTTTCCTCTTTCTGGACTTTATTGTCATATCTTTCATCATTTAGAAACTTTTCCAAGAATTTTGCAAGCCCCTCTTCTTGGTTGACTTTTATTTTTCAAGTATAACTAACTCACCACACTTTGTCCTTCTGTAATTTGCAAACATCCATGTTTTTCACTTCTATGACTCGCGGATATCCACGTGCTTTAGTTAACACAGTCGTAGAACTATATATTTGGCTTGAAATTTTGAGTCTTTTTCTCATAGTTGGTTGGTGTTAGTTGGTTTTTCAGTATCTATTGAGCCCCCTGAGTATGTTGATGCTCTGGATTATTGGTCACAGTCTGTGAAAACTCTTAATTCACTTAAACAAGGCTTACTTGCTTGTAAGCTAGTCTTTGAGTTTTAGGGTGGTTAAGGTCAATTGAAAGATTAGTTGTATATATGGGTTGATTTCTAGATTGATTTCCTTTCTGGTGGTTAGTTATTGTTTCCTTTCTTCTTGTTTTTTTTTTTCCTTTCTTTTTTAAATAGAAACATAAAATTTGCCTTTCATAGTTGCATGTTCATTTGTTTTTAACGAAAAAACAAAAAATGTTTGGTTGCTTGTTTTCTTTCCTTGTGTCCTTTGCCTTTAAATTTATCAAGAAAATAAATTGTTTGCTAGTACTCAGACCTGCATGATTTTATTTTATTTTATAGGTAGTTACTTCTGTTAAAGTTAAACATGTTCAAAAGAAAGAAGTTCAGTGTGTCAAGTTCTTTCTCTCGGTTCTACATGATTGTTTACAAAGAATTCTAGGGTTGCAGTGAACAATAATTTAAAGAT
>ML838193.1:81735-91808 GCA_009831015.1 Picea engelmannii | reverse complement strand
CATACCATTATCCATCAAACAAAATTGGGTCCATTACCCAAATCATTGTGCTACCAAAATTCGCTACCAAACTTTCTTCAAGGGTTGACATCGGTGATAACCAACCCAATTAATCAAGAATATCCCCCTTTGGCATTGATGGAAACACTCTGATGCAATACTGAAGTCATGTCACTCATTCTCCCCCTTTACCTTTACCTTTTCATTTACCTTTGCATCTGATAAATCTCTCCACCTTTGTCATCAATGGAAAAGGTATATTTCCATCAGGGGTTGCTCCCCCTAACTGAACTGTCCTTGGTGATACTCCCCCTGACTGAAATCTTCCTGAAATGGATCTTCCAACTTGAACGGTCCTCTTTATGGTGCTTCATCATTTATATCTAAGACATATAAGATAAGCATTCAAAAGCATTCATTTTGGAGTAGAAATTACTCTTAGTCTCTGGCGAAGATACTCAAAGGATTCTCGTGGAAGCGGTTTTGTAAAGATGTCTCCACTTGTTCTTTTGTGCCCACATATTCAACTCTAATTTTCTTCTCCACAACCTGTTCTCGTAGAAAGTGATACTTTATTGGAATGTGCTTCATCTTGGAGTGCATCATTGGGTTCTTTGAGATATTGATGGTGCATGTATTATCACAATAGATTGGAATGGGATCATCATACATAACCTGTATATTTGTCAGATTTTTTTTCATCCATAGAAATTGTGTACAACATGTTGCTACAATATACTCTTCCTCGGTTGTAAATAAGGATATCGATGATTGTTTCTTGCTTAACCATGATACTAAACACTCACCCAAGTAGAATGTTGCTCCACTGGTGATTTGTCGGTCATCAATGCAACATGCCCAATCTACATATGTGTAGGCAATAAGTGATAGATCCTTTCCTTTTGGATACCATAATCCAAACTTGTATGTTCCTTTGAGATATCTGAAAATCCTCTTCACTGCTAATACATGTGATTCATTTGGTGTTGCTTGAAATCGTGCCACATGTCCAATTGTCTACGTTACATCTGGTCTAGATGTTGTCACATATAGTAAGTTATCAATCATTGGCATGTATTGCCTCTGGTCTATAGACTTTGAATCATCATCTTTTCTCAACTTGCAACTGGTTTGCATAGGAGTGGTAACTAGTTTGCAATCTTCCATTCTGAACCTCTTTAGCATTTCTCTAATATACTTAGTTTGAGAAATAAAAATTCCTTGGTTGCTTTGACATATCTGAAGACCCAGAAAGAAGGATAGTTCTCCAAGTAATGACATTTCAAATTCATTTTGCATATCATTTGCAAATTTCTAGCTTAACCTGTCATTAGTACTTCCAAAAACAATATCATCAACATAAATTTCAATTAATAAAATACTACCTTGAGTTACCTTGATGTAGAGGTTGTTGTCTGCACTTCCTTTCCATAGTTCGTAGGGAGTTTTTTCATTGTTGTTTCTAAGAATTACTATGTTTTGAATGTGAATTGTTTTATGCACTACATGTGCCCAAAAAATATCTGTCAATTTGGAATTCATTAGAATTGTTCGAGCCATTTCCTATGTAATTATCATCCATTATGATAATGTTCATTTGTCTCTGAACCACTCTCTGAACCAATCTATGAATCCATTCTCTCATCCACTGTCATATATTTGTCCAAACCTGCTAAGTGTTCTTACAAATCCATCTATGTCCATACTTTCCAAGACTCTCCTTGCTCAACTGTCTATAATGTTGACACGTTTATCACTATACTATCAAGAAGTCTTGATTAATCTATCAAACTATACTTCTGCTAATTGACTACTCTTAATCTATCTTCTCAAACTCTGCAATTTGCTCGAAGGATGGTTCTTTGGTCTGTCACAGCTATCGCATAGACTCCCCATGTCTAATATTCATATTACCTGGGATTCTCTAAGTCGGATGGCTAAAAACAATTCCTACTCTGATGTGTATTAATCATCATCTTCATTGGTAGATTCATCATCGTCTTCATTGGTAGATTCATTATCTCTCTGAGATCTAACTTCTTTCTTTATGTCTGTGGATTCATCTTTCACTACAATCCTTGAAAGTACAATCTGTTGAACATGTTACGTATTTACATGTCCTTCCTTTATTTCAGCTATTTTCCAAACCTTTATGTATCTAACATCTTTCTTTTTCTCTGTAGAATTTTCTTCATCTCGTTTTGTTTCCAATCTTGCGATCTTGGGTACCTGGTCTTTGTTCACTTGTTCTTCATGTTTTCTTATCCATACTTTCTTATATCAGATATCAGTGTTCTCTTTCATGGAATTATCAATCATGCTTCTACAATCATTGGCTATGTGTCCATAGTTATGACATTTTTAACACTCAATGTTATGTTCGGCCACACAGGCACTTCTTTCTTGAACATTTCTTTTATAATCCCTGCAATCTGCGACCTTATGTCCAAAATTAGTACAATAAAAACAATGACCATAAAAGAAATTTTCATACCTGGGAGTGAATGATATTCTTTGTGGTGTAGTCCTTCTAAATTTCTCCCTTGACTAATCATGATCATTATTTAAGCTTCTTTGTGGCTTGAACACATATGGTCTTCTTGAAGATGTATCTTCAATATTTTTCTTAGATTTTGGTTGACCATGATTCCTTCCTTTGAGTACTTCTGCATAACTCTTTCTATTTTCTTCATTCTTATTTTCTAGCAACCTAGAGTGTTTCTTTATTCTCTGTAACTGATGTGGATGTTTATGTCTCTTCAAAGTTCTTTTTGAGATTGACAATTTTACTTCTCAATGTGACAACTTGTTATTCAAGCTTCTCAACCTCTTCTTCTTTCTTTAATATTTGAGACTTCATGACTTCTTTTATTCTCTTCGCTTCTTCAAGCTGAATTTTTAATGTGATTAATTCTTCTTCAAGTACTTTCTCTTATTGGCCAAACTCTGACTCAAACTGGTTTAGATCGTTAGTTCTTTCCTTAAGATGATATGTCAATATATTCTCTCTCATTTCTACTTCTTCCTTTTGTGCTACTATGTTGGCTTCCAAACACTGCTTTTGATATTCAAGATTTTCTTCAATATTTTTGGCTTCTTCTAGTTGAGTTATTAAGTTCTAGATGACCTGTTGGGATTCTTCAAAAATGTGAACACTTTACTTTTTCTTCATCAATTCTTTTTTGAGTGACTTGTTTTATTCTCTTAGTTCATCTAAAGCACTAATCAATTCTGCCTCATAATTTTCTTATTTTTTATTTATTTTTTCTGTCTCATTTACTTCATGGCATTCTATTTCAAGATGTCCATGTTTTTCACAATTAAAGAAAAACAACATACCTTTGTTGATTATGTACTCTTCATCTTCTCAATATGTTTGACATGGTGAACATATTTCTTCTTGATCTGTACTTGCATCTTCTTTGGCATTTTATGTATCTGTGATGGGTGAAGAATATATGTCATGTAACTTATCCCAAAGTTCTTTGTCTAATGAAAATTTACCAACCTTTTTCTCTTACCGGATTAGGTAATCCTTCCCAGATGAAATCCATTTCTATTTTTTTATTCTTCTTCAATTCCTTCTTGGCTGCAGTCTTCTCCCTTTTTGAACTATCATATCTTGTAACGACTGATAGCCAGATATAATTCCCCTATGCATGTAAACATACTTCTATCCGTATTCTCCACATCTCATACTTTAAACCATTATGACCATTAAACAGTGGTACTACATTCTCAGAATAATCCATGATCTCCTTCCAGTGGTTAAATTGTTTCTTGAAGGAGCCTGCTTTGATACCAATTGTTGGATTACTGAGAGGGGGGTTGAATCAGTAATAGAGAAATTGAATCCTTTTTAACCACAATATGCAAGTGTTATATCAATGTAGCATTATCATCCAATAGTTGCAGAGTAAATAAACAATGAACAAATGATAAATCATACACATACACAGTACACCAATGTTTTTACGTGGAAACCCAAAGTGGGAGAAAACCACAGAATTTTTTTTCTTATATGTCTTTAAGAATTACATTCATTGGAAGCACCAACTTCCTTTGTTTTCCAAATGCAACTGGAAGGAGGCTCCAACCCCCTAATTTCTCAGGATACAACCTCAGGGAAGCTCCAACTCTCCAATTCTCTGGCTACAACCAGAAGGAGGCTATGACCCCCTATGTTCTCTGGCTAAAACCACCTATCCTTGCCCCATCCAACCGCCCTGACGTAGAAGTAGATTGATGGAACCACTGTCACATTGTCATTGTGAGATATATTGTTGTAAATATGTACCAATCAATCTGCACCAAAAAACTTGTACCAATCAACTTGCACCAAAAAACTTGTACCAATAACCTGAACCATGCATCAACCATGCATCAACATGTACCTCAACTTTTACCTCAACCTATAATCAAATTGTACCATAAAAAAATGCATAAACCATGTACCAACCTATACCTCAACCTGTAATCAACCTGTACCATAAACAAGTGCATCAACCATGCACCAACCTATACCAAACAACTTGTAATCAACTTTTACCATAAACAAATGCATCAACCATGCACCAACCTGTACCTCAACTTGTACCATGAACAAGTGCATCAACCATGCACAAAACTTTTAAAAATAACATGTCTAAACAACCTATCTCATCAATCATATCAACCAAATCAGATCTACTCACCAAGACAACTCTAAAAAATGTGCATCAACCAAGCATAACACAACAAATCATAATCATCACCAAGGTTAATATGTGCTTCTAATAACATACCAATACAAGTATGTTACATCATCCATAATCCATGTGTTAATAATACTACTAACAAGTGCCTCCAACCATGTACCAAGTATGTACCAATCATGTATCAACTACTCATCAACCAAGACTCATCAATATGTACCAACATCATCAACTATACACCTCATGTATGTGTCAACTCATCAACTACTTGTCTCAACCATGTGCCCAACATGTACCTCAACCAAAATCCCTCATCAATTTCATCATCCAAATGTGATTTGTAACTCTATAATACCTTAACTTTAACAAAAATTCCTACAAAAATTCCTTAACTTTAACAACAAGAGACTAGCATTTTCATCAAACTTTATTTTAGTCTCGCATGACTAATTTTGTATTAGTCAACCACTCTAACTTGAAATAATCATAACTATGTACATGTAATGAACAAAGACCTAAAAATGGTACACAATGTTATTCAATGTCTTTTATGCAATGCCTCCGAACCTCACTACTTGGAACCTCTCAGAAAAGGAGTTATAGAAAAAATGGTATACCTTGTTGAATTATGGTTTATTCTAGAGAGCGAACTTGTAGAGTGTGCCCCGCACGGAATATTTGTTGCATGGATATAAAAATTGTAAAAAGAATAATAAAAATTGTATGCTAACCAATACATTTTTTCTTACGAAATTTGGATCTGTTATGAAGAAGTTATGATGTTTTTACCCGAAACACATGTTTTAGACTAGTTTCAGGACTAGCCACAAACTCTATTTTCCACGGCATGTAACTCCAAAAATAAAACGAACCACAAGCTAAAATTTGTATCACAGCTACTTGGATATGTTTCCTCAATGGCCTCACAATTTCACGGTCTGAGTCATTCTAGAAAAAATGTTATTGCAAAAATGGTGAGATGACCTATAAATAACATACCTTAGAAAGCATCATCAAAAGAATTTATCCTCCCTTGAATTTCGGCCTTCTTTACTTCACCTTCCCTCTGAAATTCGGCTTAGATGTACTTTGGTTACCTCAGTCACCTATAGATATTCAATATTCTCAAGTGTTATTAAAATGAGAGAGCCTTGCCTCTTATTTATACTTTCATGTAGCTTCCTCAAGGGGTTACCTTTTAACCATCTTAACCCACTTTCCTTATTTTAAGGCTAACCCACTTCTAACCACTTGTCAACTTAGTAATTTCTCCATTAACTTTACTATTTAAATAATTTCTTTTGTATTCACTTTGACTTATATTACACTCATCACTTCACTTTATTATTTACCTTCTAAAATCTCTTAAACCACTTTGACTACTTTGACCTTTTGGGGCTTCTAGATGACTCATGAGGGTTCTCCAACTTCACATTGCCATAACTCTCTAGCCATGAGGAGTTATGTGACGTTCCACATACCACTGGAAATGGAATGACGTGTACTATCCATATATAATATTCTTACCTAAAAATATATCAAAACGCATACCATTATCCATCAAACAAACTTGGGTCCATTACCTAAACCTTTCTCCAACTTCACACGGCCATAACTCTCTAACCGTGAGGAGTTATGTAATGTTCCACATACCACTAGAAATGGCATGGCATGTACTGTCCATATGGAATAGTCTTACCTAAAAATATTTCAAAACTCATACCATTATCCATAAAACAAACTTTGGTCCATTACCCAAACCATTGTGCTACCGAAATTCGCTATCGGACTTTCTTCAAGGGTTGACATCAATGAAAACCAACCCAATTAATCAATAGTAAATGTGGCCAAGGAGATTGACATGTTAGTTTAGTGGTATATGATAATTGATTTCATTTTGAAAAAATGGGTACAATGAAATAATGCATGTGTAAGGAGTGACAATACATTTTAATTTATATCATTAAATATATTTAGAGGTGATTTAATTGTCAGTATGGACAATTTTAAAATTGGTTGGGAGTCGTTGCAAGTGTGCAATAAAAATGTAATGTGCATGAGAATTAATAATTTGTTTGGCCATGTTAAGATTGAAATTACAGGGAGGATGGTTTTAGATATGGAAGAAATATAAATCCATAAGGAAGACCAATGCATGTTGATTGTAAATGAGCCAAACTGTTATGAGAAGGAAATATCATGCTTGTGAATCTAGTTCCTACATGGAACAAATTTGAAAATGGATAAGTGAAATGGAAATCTGTGGGTGGAAGATTTGAAATAAATTCTTGATTGAAATTGATGATAGTATATCATGGATTACTATATCCATGTGATACAGGTGATATTACATATTTGTCTTGGAAGGGCAGATGATGTTTGTCAAGATGGAAAGCATTGAAAATGCCATTGTTATGACATGAAGACCCTATGATATGACATGATCACCATGGATATGGTTATGTTGTTTTCAAATAGGCATGAGGGATGCCTCAGCAAAGCGATCCTTAAGGACGCCTCGATAGTAAGACTTGGTGAAGTCTTTAAAACTATTTATGTGCGAGAAAGACTTGGTGGGAAACATGGATCGCCTAAGGGATAGTATAGCAAAGAAGGGGATGCCTAATCCTGGAAGGTGAGTGACCTCAAGGAATAGGATACTTCAATAACTATTTATATATGATGATTGGGATCATGAGAATAGTGGGTATGTCAAGGAAAATAGTGAGCCTAATAAATGTGACATCCATATGGATACAAATATATCAATTTCATAGATAAGTATTGTGTTGAAATGTATATTTACTCCTTAATTATGAACAACAATGGAAATGTGTGCATTGAAATGATGTTAGCATGCATGTTGTTTGATATATTTAGTAGGCATGTGTTGGAATTACAGGGGTTTTGAAATAGACCAAACTTTGAGGAAAAAGGACAAGAAGGGACTACAATATCCAAGATACCACTACAGTCAATGATGTGGCCAAGACTAGCGCACAAAATTTTACATCCGTTGAGAATCGGAAAGAATATGAGGCCACTTGGAAGTTAGATAATTTCATGAGAAAGGCATACCCATTTTTGTTCATTGGTGTACATAGTATTTATATCGGAAGGTAGAACACCAAGGATGTTGTTATTTTAAGGGGAGGGGAATGTAACACCCAATTTTCCCCAATATGTAAATATATGTCTAAATGTCACCATGAGTCATGGATAGTATTTTTAACGTTTGGAACATGATGAACAATCAAAATGATAAAATTCATTTTCACGATAATGAAAAAAAAAAGTATGGGTGGACAACTTACACAGAAATGATGTCATGAGAGGGAAATTGTGAGGAAAGTTCCTTGCCAATTTAATATTCAATAAAACCCACATTTCCAATTTTCCCGTAATTTCAATTAGTGAAGGAAGTTGGTAGTTGAACTACTAAATTCCCACAATTATGATAAAGAATGGGGGGGTATACTAGAACTTCCTTGCCTCATAAGCATGGGCAGAAAGTACCCATCTGGAGACTTTTGGACTAGCCCCGAAATTGGGGAAAAATCGACCCACTAAGTAGGGAGTTCACAGAGTGGGATGAGACCCACAAAATTGAGATGATAATGTTTAGAAAAATCCTCTGGTTGATATAAATCGAAGGGAATTCAATTTCTTTGATTTCCCAGTGAGAAATAGCAAGTAATAATCTCTAAATAAAGCTGAAAAATGGGGCTACGAATTTAGGGTATGTGTTGATACTGAGAGGGGGGTGAATTAGTATCAAGTACAATTTAAAATATTTTTCAACTTATACTTAAACCATTCAATTATATCCAATGATAAATTAACAATAATATAAGATTTACACCAATACACCACAATACACCATGCACAATATATGAGAAATGATCAATAGTTATTGTTCAAGGGAAGTAATGACTTCCAAAGGTAGCTACAGCTTCCAAATGTAAAGGGAGGGATAAACCTCCAAGAGGAAGATGCAATCCTTCAATATCAAGAGAGAGTTGAACTCTCCATCCTTTCCCCTTCCTTCCACCCAAGAATATATGAGAGATAATAAAACTTTACATTAAATCATCACCATCAACCAATCTTCACATAGAACCTGATAATGCTTCCTGAGACTTCTTCAATTTCTGAAATTATTCAATTCTTGGAGTACTCTAATCCTATAGATAATATTACTCAATGTATTATCTGAAACTCCTCCAAGTTTCACTCCTTGAATCCTCCCCAAAAAGAAGTTATAGAGAGAATGGTAGGCCTTGTTCAATTCTGGTTTATTCAGGAGACCGGACTTGTACAGAATGCCCCGCACTCAATATTTAACATCGGATTCTGAAAATCACAAACACAAAACTAAAGTCTATACTCTTTCCAATGAAATTTTTCTCACATCATTTGGATTCTCTATGAAGAAGTTATGACTGTTTTACCTGGAACACTTGTTTATTGACTAGCTTCAAGACTGGTCACAAACCCTATCTTCCACAGAGTGTATCTCCATAATTATAGCGAAACAAGAGCTTAAATTTTTACCACAAGTACCTTTATATGTCTTATCAATACCATAGCAATTTCACCATCTGAATCATTCTAGAAAAAATGTTATAGCAAAAATGGTAACATGACCTAAAAATAACATACCTTATAACACATCACCAAAAGACTTCATCCTCCCTTGAAATCCGGCCTTCTTTACTTATGATTTCCTCTGAAATTCAATTTGTGTATCAAATGAATGTATAATGATATTTATTTATACCATTTATGTCACTTCCTTTTAACATTAGGGCTGACCTGACAATTTCTTATTTTGTAATTCTTTTCTTTAATTATCTTCAGGGCCTACATGTACTTCCTTCTTCAATTCACTTTGTCATCTTCAAAAATCCATTTCTCCTCAACCATGAGTATCCATGTGACATGCCACATACCACCGGAAACAACATGATGTATAATATCCATCCATGGGTCTTGTATCTACATGTGCATTTTCCTTCATGTCCAAATACCTTCATCCTTCTTGTGGTCCAAAACCCATGACTAGGGTTGACATCAATGACAACAACCAATCTTCCAACAATCTCCCCCTTTGTAATTGATGGAAACACTCATTCTCCCCCTATAATCATGATCCCAATTTATCTCCCCCTTTGACATCAATGGAAAAGGGTAGGGCTTCTCCCCCTAATTTTAATGGCAAAAGGTAACTCTCTTTTTTGGGGTTGCTCCCCCTGAACATGTGGCATTCAATAATACTTCATCCTTATTTTTGGTCTTTGGGACTTTTTCTTCCTTGGAATCATTTTGTGTGGCTTATGTCTTCTCTCTCTTCTTCATGTCTAGGATGTATATGTTGTT
>ML838193.1:44739-63283 GCA_009831015.1 Picea engelmannii | reverse complement strand
GGTTCCCTGGGACCCGGAAACTGCCAGTCTCCCTGAAGACTGTACACCGGAACTCTCTCGCAGAAGAAAGAAACTAACAGTGATCCGTAACCGAATTGTTTGAGGTCTCCGCGCCTGCTGCTTGTCAATTGTTTCTTAAGACTTCGCAATACTGCGTCAGCCCAGTTAAAAACCCGGGGCTCAAGACACTCGAGGCCATACTGAAAGTAGCTCTTTAGAGCCATATGGGGAGAAGCACTGCCTGCCATCCGAGCTATGGTTAATAATATGGTGCGAAGAGTGATATCAGTCACTCCATTGATGGCCACTTTCCCCTTTCGTCTCTCTGCCTCAGGCACGCAGTAGTCTCTGCAGTATTCGCTCATTTTCCTGCCACCTCTGCGACCGCCAGTTAAACTGACATATGATCCTCTTCTTGACAAACTGGTCAAAAAGTAGATATCTTCAATATCTATGGTCAATGTATGCATACCCACATGGAAAACTTGTTGGTCTGGGTCCCACATATGGACCAAATGTTCCAATAAACGTACTTGGGCTCTCCAGTGCTCACACAACTTCACTGTAATAGATACATGCAGATCTGCCAAAGATCTATGCCTCTTGGACGCGATCTATTCATAGTGATTCATTGTCTGTAGTGATCTACACCAACATAATACTATAAAGTAGGCACATTCAGGAGAAATTTCGATATGGAGTTATTTGGTGTTAGTGAGGCCATGTAGAAAAAGGGAAAATCCGCAGGTTACGACATCGTTGAATGATATTAGTATTCAATGATAGAGTCTTCAATATCTTCAGCGATATGAACCTCCAAGACTATGATTTGATCAATCTGAGGCGGATCAAAATTATTTTAGGAAATTGCTTTGATTGGGTGATGATTTCCATTGTCTTTGGAATAACAAGTAAAATAATTGTTGCATTATAAATTCCTATGGGTTGATAGATATGATGTTGCAGTGGCATATTATAGCTTTGTAAAGGTTTAAAAGAATATGGAGAAGAAACCATGTTTCTCTTTTGTAAAACAAAAGGATTTTTAAACCTATGTTTTGCCTATGAAGACTTATATGCAAAATTATCGTAGGCCTAGTGCTTGCCAAACTTTGTAAAAAGGAGTTATCAGGTTCATATTATAAGTTGAATTTGGATGTGAAGACCATCGAAGGCTTCTATTTGTATTCTGACCATAAAAGAGATACCTACAATAAAATTCATTTTTTTTGTGCTGAAGTGTCCAAGATCCACCTGAAATAGAATAAGGGGATCTTAGGAACACCTTTCTTTATGTGTGTATGCAATACTGATTTTATCTTTGAAGACAATAATTTGTGTCTAGTCATTGACACATTACATTTGGAAAACAAACACCACACATCATCCAAGTTGTTGATCAAATCAACATTCAACAAACAAACAGATGCAAAGAATATTCAGGCACACAAATTCATGACAATCAAGCAATTAATGAAAGGTGCAACACATCAAAGGTGGACTGGACTCTAAAGCTCCAAAATACATTCAAATTTGAAGATTAATTCAACTTAAGAATCATGATTTATTGTAACTTGCAAATGGTCATTTGGTAAGTTTACTTGTGTTTATAAATCAAGTGAAGTTGAATTTGTAATGGGGTGCATTCTCAGTTGAGCCCGACACCCAAGATTCATTGTAATTTTGAGTCGAAATTGACAAGGTTGAGTACTTTAACTCAAATCATTGCAAACATCACTACTTTGGGATGCATTTTCTGTGGTAATCTACATCCCCAACTTCCTGGAAGCAAGTTCAAGTGAGCGTGAATAGAAAGCGAGCGAGAAATAAATTCAAGCGAAGGAGAAGAGCAAGTGAATGAGAAGTTCAAGCGAGCGTGTTCAAATGGAGCGAAGTCATGAATTATTAGAGTTACTGAACACTCTAATAAACACCACTGAAGACAAGAAAGTGACATTGAACAAAGTAACTCTTAAATCAGTGCTAACTTGTTTGCAAGTGATGCAAGCTAAAGTTACACTTCTTCAATCTCTATCCCAACTATTGAATGATGAGTTGATAAATCTCAAAAATCATCATCCAGTGAAGTGTTCTGAACTAGTTTTTGTTCAACACAACCCTCTCTACGATGATGATGATGATGATGATGATGATGATGTTGATGTTTTTGATCGAAAATCAGTGAAGGAGAAACTCAGTAAGACAACTCAAGATGCAGACGAAGATGAAACTATTCATGAACCTACATTTCAAGAGTTTTCTTTTGATTGCAGTAAAGAAAACCTTTCAATGATGCATCAACATGTAGTAAATCCGCTTCCACATATTTCAAAGCAACAAGTTCATAATACTCTTTCCAAGCCCATCATCAGACCTTGGGAAAAAATCATCTACAACAAGAATAGAACAAGACTTGGATATGACAAGGAAGTTACCTTTCATATTCCTGATTATTCCAGACCAATCAAGTTCCAAAGTGTTGGATTCCTTCAAGAAGCTTTACTTTCACCTATTCAAGTTCAGCATCAGAATGATAAGTGTCAACATTGTAATCGAGTTCATCACAAGGAGAATCAATGTTTTGATCTCCATCCTTGCCATCATTGTGGCAAGCATAACCATTCTTCAGATAGATGTTCAACGCTGAAGAAACCTGCAAGATTGAAGATTCACTATGAGTGGATTGATCCTTGGAAATGGTCATGAACAACCAAGTGATTATATAAGTCTTACCGTAGAATTAAATCTTGAGTAAAGACCAATATTGTATCACATAGAATTTTTGTACCTCACATAAGTGGTCCCCTTATGGCGTAGCTTTCGAGCATGGCCCTCACAGGATGAGATAACATGTGGTTTTTTCTGCATGCCCACTTTGTGTTGTACTCAAATGAAACAAGTATGGTACTCTCTTGAACCTAGAAGGGGGGAGTACAAATGATGTAACTCTCATGCACCTTAAGGGGGGGAGTTCAAAATTCCAGTGAAGATGGTTCATGAAACCACGTATGGTCTCTCCTTTTAAATGAAAAAGGGGGGAATTGATGATGGAATTGAAGATGGTTGTCAGACAGAAAGTTTCAACAACAACAAACATGAAATTTTCCAAATGGGCAACTGTGGTCTGTAGATGACAGACTTTGGCAGAATTATGGTTCAATAAGTTTAAGTTGAATCATATAGATTTTGATTTTGAGAGCAATGATGTGAACATTTGGTTTGCATAGATGGTCATTCGACCTAGTAGAGGAAAAGAGGATCCTTCTGCATTGCAGCTTGGAATTTGATTGAGTTGTCATGCATTTTTCAGGGATGTGTCAGACTAGAAGTTGATTCACTTCTCTTGGTTCGCTCTCATCAAATTGGAGTTTACATTAAGTAAACAATTTGCATGCATCCTGGCTCACATGATTACATAGTGATATTTTCCATAGATGGCAGGCTTTGACAGGATTATGGTTCAATGACTTGCAATTGAATCATACACATGATACATTGGGATGTTGTTGGACACCTAAAAGTGTCAAGATTGGTTAGTGGTTATCCAAAAACCATCAGATACATTTTATCAATTGGTTAGTGGTCATCCCAAACCATAGATTCAGAGAGAACTTTCAGTGATACACTGATAGTAGAGTGGTGATACTACATGTTCACCCATTAGCAGAAGACATCAGATTCTTCTAGCTAAAATACTTCGCAAAATGATCAAATTGTCAAGCAATCAAGGAAAGTTCAGATATTGCATCTGTTCACTTCCATATCTCAGCTCTCTTCCAGTTCATTTCAAATGAACATGTTCAACATCCAGATTGGCATTTTTTCAGGGAGTTCTTCATTGAGGCTCAACTCAGGAGTTTCAGTATGAAGACTTGGAATTGATACCATTTTATGCTTTATTGTTGGTATTATTGATCAGAGTTGTGATTAAGGGGGGGATTGTTAGCCTATGGCTTACCTTTACCAATCACTAAGTCTAAATTGTCACCTATATTTGTATTATTCATTTAGGATATTAGTAATATATCCTCAAGTGATGACTAATGATTTAGTTAAGATTGCCTAGCCTAGTCATCATGCATGATTTTGGGATCTAGAGAAAATCTCTCTATGAGGTGGCATCACCCATTGTAATATAAATATGTAACATTGGAGTGAATAAAATTAAGTGTTGGCTAGTGAGCCTTTTCTGCCATGTTGTTTTTCTTCTTTATGATTTATCATGATCTGGATGGGTTGGATGGTTGGGTTATTTTAAAGAGTTATTTTGTGGGTTTTTGTTTCTTACTCTTTTCTTATGTTTTTTTTGGCCCCCCATATTTATCTTGATCTTGTGTTGTCTATTGTGCAAGTAAGTGAATCTAATCAGCCTATTCCCCTGCTATTGTTTCCTTATGTTGTGTATGCTCTATTTTTGTTTTACAAGGGAGATTGTTGAGCTTGCGTCAGACCTTGTATTGTATCCTTAGTTGGAGTGTTTTCTGGGAAGGATTCTTCTTTGTGTTGTTGTTGTTGTTGTTGTTGTTATACCAAGTTATCTTGTAGATTTATTTTTTCTGCTTTTGTGGATACATTGTTCATAATATTTATTGGTCCTGATTCAAGAATATTAACATCCTGGGTGTTGATTTCCTAGAGTTCGACTTCCTGATGACCAACCAGTTGTTGTATATATTCAAATGGATGGACTGATTGGATTTGTATTTGATCGACCGACTCATGTTGTTGTGCAATTTCAACTAGATGAGCCAACTAGCTTGGTATTTCGTTGACCAAATAGGGATACTTTGGCCTGTCGATATCAATCTCCTCATCGGTCGATGTATTGGTTGGTCTGACTCGGTTGATTATGATGACTCGGAAAATATAAGTTGTCTCTTCTTCTTCTTTGTAGGTCGTTCCTTGATTATGTCTATTGGATTAGCTGGTGGGGATTCTCTTATCAAGTCATTGTTAGGTCGGTCACTCTCCTTTTTCCTGGTGTTGGCTTTGTCTTGAATTTTGATTTTGACCAGGTCATTGTGACCTTTTCTAGAGTTTCCACAGTGGTCAATATTTTGTGTATCTTATGCCTCCTTACTCCCCTTGTTTCAATCTGTCGAAGTGTATTTTTTATTTGTTTGACCTATTGTTTTTGTAAATATTTCTCCATGGCTTCCTTCATTCCAGGTCTGACTAATGAGCTTAAAATATGCTTCATTGTAGCAGTCTCCTGTCAGGTTTGCCTCTTTGTTTGCTTTATTTTTTTAGTAATTTTGTTGGTGATACTAGTCATGTTTTCTTGAATGATGGGGTCGTTAATGTCAATACATCTATTCAATTGAAAAGTATCCCTCCAAATATCCTTTGTTTCGTAATATATTTATTCGATTTCAACTGGCTTTTCCCTTTATCTTTTCGTTGGTTGTTTTCTTTTTCTGAGCGAAGGTCATGCTAGAACGATTTTCAGTGCTTCTAAGTCTTCAACAAAGGGAACTACATATAACTCTAATTTACTTTCCTCCTCATGTTCTACATTGGTAACGGGGAATACCAAAGGTAGTATTGGTTGGTTAACTTCAGGAGGAATTTTTATCTCCTGGTTTGACTGTCTTTCTAATTCAGTGAAAATTTTCCTCTGTTGTTGGTTGATAATGTAACTCCTCCAGTTTCGGGGCCAACTCCAGTCCACACCATAGTTTGGTGCAGTCGATTTCTAACTGAATATGGCAAGGTGTATATAGGGCCCGACGAACCAGTTGTTTCATGCACCATCTATGTGAGTTATATTTTAAGTTTCTAACCCATATTCAAAACATTTCTTGTGGATGTAACAAACTGGAGGAACCTACCTGCTCTGCTACAAAAATTATGTATTTTTCATTCTTTGAACCTTCTTAATTGTGTACGCAAGTTCACCGACTAGACTATATTGCTACATTTCTATCCAAATTAATAAAGAATGGAATTTGATGGCCTTACCTTCTTCTTGGTATTCCTCGTAGTTATTCTAGATGAAGTCGACCATGTATTCGGACCAGTTGAAGATTTTTGCATTTTGAAAGATTTGGCCGATTAACTCTACTATGGTCATTTTGACATCAGAAGCTCAACCAGCTGATGTAAAGCATAATGATACAATTATTGCAGTCCATATTGCACGCAATTCGAGGATTTTGTTGATAAGTAACCCCTTGGAATTTTAATTTTTTTTTTACCCGGTTAATATTTGCATCCAAGCATTTGTTTTTGAATTTTTCGGGACCTTGACCCCTATATATAGAATTTCAATGATTATGTGAATAATCCCGCCTATTATTGCTATCAGACTATTGAGCTATATATATCCATGGTGATACTAGTTGACAATAAACTTTGTTGATTCTTCCTTCCATCTCCCGAAGTCGGCGACCTGTGGTGCTCTTGGGAGGTGTTTGATTCTTTCTTTTGCTAAGAATTATGTTCCAAGCTTCCATAGTCGTCCTCTGACCCCCATTCTCTAAAACATTTCCACTGCTTGCTCCAATCATGTTATAGTAATATTTGCCTCACCCTATGCAATTATGCACAAAAAGCCTTTTTCCATTTCCCTATGTAGACTTATCATCCATGTTTGTAAAATCCCAGAGCTAAAAATACATATTTTTCCACATGTACACATCTTGCCAACTATACAGCATGCATATACATAGGCTGCACCACTACAGCCCGCGTACATCAGGATTTGTGCCCAAAAATGAAAATTAATGTCTGGTTTCCATGTCACGACGGGAGATCTATGATCCTTGGCCTTCCATATACTAGAAACATTTTGAATCGGCCCTTCAGTTCCATTTGAAGGCTATAAATGAGCCAATCTCGAGCTATGGAAAAGAGGAGAAAGAATTCACCTTTGAGAGAAAAGTTACTCTGGAGAAATTATTTACTTCATATTGAGTTTGCATCCCTTTGTCCTTTAAGTATGAACACAGTGTTCATCCCCCAAGCTCTTCCCTTATTGATTGATAAATTTATTGTCTCTCTTCTATGACCTTTCCTTTGGTGGAGGATTGAAGTGGTGGAGCCCAACTGGAAGGAACTTAGTTTCTCGGTTCTGAACAGTACCGACATGGAAGTCTGTAACATTTTCACTTATGTTGATCATATATTAATAGAAATACTCTTTTCCTGTCCAATTGATATCTTGCAAATATTTGAATTATTATTCCATGGACGTATTTTTCATGCTTATTAATGGATTATGCTATGGAATGTGTTAACATCATTTATTATCACCATATGCTTTCTTTGCTTGGTCGTTGAGACTAGTTGCAGGTATATTTCTTTGGGTCAAGTGTTCAATGATGGACTTCATCGAATGTCTAGACGAGGTAGGGATTTCATCTTGTCTTGCTAGCATATTTGTTTACATATCTTACTTGAGAAGAGAGTTGATTTCTGCAGTCATTTCCATCTGTTTTGGTTTACCCTAGCCATAGAGAGATTTTCCTCGTAACAGAATTGGCGACCATACTGGGGATTGACTCTTCTTTCTTGTGGTTTGGAGTACTTTTCTCCTTAGATTTATCTCGCTCCTATTGTGTTTCTTGTCGTATCATTGCTTGATAGCCTCTGTTCACTCTAGGTCTGAGTTTTTCAGCCTCCTCCCTTGCCTGGCTTTGTTTTTAAAACATATACATGGTTTTTGGCTTGACAGTTGTGTATATACACGGGCTATCCCTCTGCAAGTTGTGTACATACGCTCTGTTTCCTTGAACAGTCGCGTACATCATCCTTCTTTGCTTTTTTTCTGGGTTTGGTGGTATTTGGGTGGGATTTGATGTTTTTTGAACCTTCTTAGGTCTTTGTAGTGACTGTTAAGTGCCTGTGGGATGACAGGAAACCTGTCTGGGGTTGATTTTTGGGCAAAATATTTCTCATCACCTATTCATTTTGATTTTCCTTGTACATTGGGTTGGGTGTTTCACTCCTTGGTATAATTCTTGAGTTATCTCTTTCTATACAAAATAGAGTTTTATATATCAAGTTATTGTTCAGTCCATGCATTTTCAATTCTCTTATATTGAAAATACAAAAATATTAGGCATTTTGCATTGCTTGGAATATTTGATCTTTTGAGTCTTTTGTCATTATCTTAGTGCATGTAAAGAAAGATTGCATTTTTACTTCAAAATTGCAGAGTTGAAATTGAAAATTACATTTGTTATTAGAAGCATATCATACATTGAAAATTGAAGTTAGGACTTTGCATTATATTCACATTTATGTTTATTGTTGAGTCATAACATCATGAATTTCACTACCATACATTTTTGAGTAATCACGACCACTAAAATTAACGCTATAATTTAAAATTGATTAGTCACGATTTTATTTTCTAGGGTGCACAAACTAGCTTAGGATTTAGTGCCTTGGAATAGGATTTTGTGAGTAAATTTCTCCAAGGCAATTAAATCAAAATATGTGTCTGACAAAGGGAGTGGAGAAATCCATTGTATAATTGGTATTATCAGGAGGCTCCGCTCACACCAAAGTTAATCATGAGCTCGCGTGAGGTTGGTTGAAGGGATATCCCCCCGATACCTTCTTAGACTTAGAGATATTTCTGGGGATCTATTCATATCTAGGGATCTTGCTAGTGTCTTTACCTCCATGAGAGGCGGTACTTTCAAGGTTTTTGGATTTTCTACCCCGCCCATACAGTGGAATTGACTTACAACTTCTCGCCTGTGCACCGGTTATACATTGTTTTCTTAGTTTCTTGACTTAGGTGCCACATAGTCTACTTGCAGGGGTTATTCTACAGGTACCCTGGGTCATATAAGGGTTGGATAGCACATAGCCTTTATGGACGATTACTTCTCTGGGGGGATCTGACCAACTGGTTGTTAATCCCATGAGGTCCCTTATAAACGATTATGTTACCTACTATATTTAGCAGGGAGTATCAGGCCCCTCTTGGGCCAGACATACCTTCTTTATAGAGGGAGGCCACTTTTCAGCCACTTTACCCCGTTTGTGTGCATATTGGTCGTTTGAGTTTTGGCGTGCTCTTTGATTAATAGTTGGTCTTAGGAGTTTTTACTGAGTTTTCATTATCATGGATAGTGGAGTTCCTTTGGCTTCCTCATTTACTAGTACCCCCCCCCCCCATGATATTCACTCATTTTATGGGGGCAAATCCATTTTCTTTTCAAAATGGTATGCAGAACTATGACGCCCAGTCTGTGCCTTGGGTCTCTAGTCATTTTCCTATTGATATGCCTTCACCTTTTCAATCCTCTCCCTCGTCCACTTATATGAATCCTAGCATTAGATCTGGGGGCACCATGGCCCCGATGCCTATGTCTTCATTTGATATGAGTCATGTCCCTCAACCAACTCTCACTTTGGGAGGTTGGAACCTCCCCTCTTACGGATCCAGTTCTAGCTATGCTATGTCAAGAGCCAGTACTCAAATGGGTGTTTATTCTACTTATTACACCCCATCTATGTATCCTTCATCCGCCATGCCTACTCCTTCGAACACTTTGCCCATGGTGGGTCCACATATATCCTCGGGTCTTTCATACGGGAAACAACAATTTTACAGTTCGGGCTACCCTCTTCACAGAACCCATTCACAAGGGGGAAACATATATCCTCGCTTGAATAGTCCTTATCATACTTTAGTCTCTTCGCAGACTTCAGTGATGATGCTCGTACACACCTATTTGGATCAATTAGGCAGAGGATATTACCTTTCTGGACAGGGACAGGGAGTAAACCAGGACCCTTCATGGACTGTAATGTTTCAAATCCAATCTTTCCCTGGACCTTGGTATCAAACCCCACAACCCACCGCTAGCCTAGACACTTCTAGTCATACTGGAGCTCCATGACCAACCTCCGTCGTTCATGTTGGAGATGGGTTGACAACCTCTACAATTCATGTTGATGACCCGCACCCAGTCACTGCTAGTCATGCTAGGGGCATCACTTTATTCGTCACAATTCATATCAATGTCACATCTCCAACCTCTGTACATCATGTAGGATATGACTCTCTTGCCTCTGCTAGTCACATTGAGAGCATGTCACCAGCCATTGGGAACAACGATGGGGGCATCGAGAATCCTAGATGCCTCAGACGTAAGCCTAAATTCCTTTGCAGTACTTGTGAAGGAGATCACCTTACTCATTTATGTCCAGCTACTGTTGGGATACCAAAAGAGTGGGGCTCACCTAAGGGCCCTTCGGATTATGATGTGTATGTGGTTTCCCCACACCCTGTTTCTCCTTTTATTGACATGGCAGTAATACCGCTACAATCCTCTCCTGACCATACCCCTATTGTTGAGGGTGATGTGTCCCCTATCCCTGTTATCACGCATCTTCTTCAAACAATCATTGAAGAAGTAGTCGTACCAGTGCAATATCTGATCGGTCCAACTCTCCTTTTAGAGGGTGATGCATCCTTCAACCATATTGTCAGCATCCCTGATAACACTCCTTATGAACATGAGAGAGTTATACTCTCCTCGAGTACTCTCCCTCCAAGTCCTGAGGAATTTCCCTTCGATTGGGACGATCTTGTGGGGTATCCAATGCCCCCTCCTATGTCTTTTCTGGTAAGAGACATTATCTGATATATCACGGAGATGATAACCTCCACTAGCTCTTTATCCTCCTCGACTTGGAGATATTTGGGTTTTCCCAAGCTTATGTTGGATATTCGTAACATACTGACATTCCAAAGAAGTACAGCATGGGAGCCTTGTCCTCCCCCATGACATACCGCCTAGAACCTCTTAGTGATTCTGAGTTAAGCTCTTTTCCGACTCGTTCAAAAAGCGAAAATATTTTCGAGTGATTTCTCCCTTTCACACTCACTAAGTTGGACTTGAAAGGTTGTGAGTCTTATTTAAGATCTTTTCTGACTCGTTTTCAAAAAGCGAAAATATTGTCGAGTGAACTTGTCTCTTTCACACTCATAAATTGGATTTGAAAGGACGTCTATTTGACACAAGTTTATCCCTTTTTCACACCAAATAGAATAAATGTCATGAAAAAGGACATTTTTTGGCATTAAGTTGTGATTGCATCTCATGCCCTTGCTTGCAGTATTGATCCTATAGCTAGTTCTCGCTTTGCATTATAAACCATTTTCCTCAGCATTTTTTGCATCCTCAACCAAGCAGAGTTTCATTTATATCATTCACAATTTGAAACTCTATACCTAGGAGGGAACATTCTCCCAAGTGTCCATCTCCCACATGCATATCCTTGCATTGAGCATAGGTATGTTCCACTTCTGGAACTAGTTTTTCTTACTTGCGACACTCGTTTCCTCCTCTGTATCATAGCATTCACTTGTCTATGAAAAAACAAAAAAATATGGGTGGGAAGGGAGTATTATCTTATATTGGAAGCACTCGTGTTGCCTTTGAACAGAGCACAAAGTTATTGAGTCCATTCATCATAATAATTTTGGGATTAGCATGCCCTTAGGAAGTTGAGCTCGTTACAGAGTCTTCTCTACCGAATGGTTACTCTTCCAGTCCCTATAGAGAATTTCATTGACGCCTCCTGTATATTTTGGTTTCATCATTGAGTCTATGATGTCGGAGTCTTCCATATGTCTCATGCTCTTATTCAAAGGAGGTCTATCAACCTGTGTCGGCCACTTCTCATAACACTTGACTTTGCATGTTGGTCATACCCTCAGTTTGTCTCAGAGTCACATGATATTGTAGTCCTATCATGCACCTTGGTCCTACTTTCATCATTGGTAGGTAACCTTGAACCCAACAGTTGACATTTCATCATTGGTCATTGACTGGGTGGTTTCCCTTGTGTTCGACGGCAAGACATCTATTCACACATTGGGATTTGTGTAGTGTCTTCAATTCCATTAGCCTTATTGGTGGTTTCCTTTCCTTTGTTAGTAGTTTTCTTCATTATCTTTTATTTAGAGGGTCTTTTTCGTGTACCTCTTGCACTTGGCACACATGAAAGATGCACAGGGTCGTTGGTTTGTGAACATGTTCTTCGTCTGATTTCCTCCAAATCATAAAGCTCCTGCTTTGTACCTCATGTTGACTGATGAGAGATGCCTTAATGCTCTCCTTTCAATGGGTCTCCTTCCATCAAATTCATCTCATCTATTCTGGAAATGGGACCTAGAGTCTTATGAGTACCTTGAGGCTTGCAGTCATTAGTGGTAGGTTCTCTTGCCATCGACAGTTGGGAATACATAAATGTCTCCTGATCGATGGATTCTTCAAGTGTTCGACACCGACTCCTTTATTCACACTTGTAAGAATGTACTCGGTGCCTTGATACCTACTTTCATTATCGGTAATCTATCTCACATTTGTTAACGGTATACCTCAATGATTGGTAATCAAACGATGTCTCATTGTGTTCGACCTCAACTCCTTTATTCACATGATGTAGACTTGCACCCTTGGTGGATTGTGTAGAATACTTGAAGACATCAGTATGTGGCCGCAGCTTTCCTGATTTGTTGCTTCCTTTTCATTGGACCAGTACCTATATGACTTCAGTGATCATGGGAGATCAAATTGTACTCCATTGTATACAGATATCTTTAGATTTATTTTGAGACTAGTTCTACTAGACCTTGTTCATGACTGTGAAAACCTTTGGCATGTAACTACATTTGTATTTTCCTATTCATGGCCATGGATAGTTGTTTGGTATATTTTCACATGGATATACAATGTAATTCTATTGGCAGCCATGTATGCAAAGTCAGTGCAGAATGTAATGAGCAACTAGTTCTTCCATCTAGTTCCCCATCACTCCACTTATGGGTTGTTTATAATGTATTTCGTCCATCGCAAATACTCCTCTGACCTCACACATTAGGGGGCATATGTTATATAAATATTTGCCTCACCCTATGCAATCTTGAACAGAAGGCCTTTCTCCATTTCCCTATGCAGACTTATCATCTATGTTTGTAAAATATCAGAGCTAAAAATATATAGTTTTCCACATGTATGCATCTTGCCTACTATACAGCATGCATATACACAGATTGCACCACTATAGCCTTCTTACATCGGGATTTGTCCCCAAAAATGAAAATTAATGTCGGGTTTCCATGTCACGATAGGAGATCTATGATCCTTGGCCTTCCATATACTGGAAATGTTCTAACTCATCCCTTCAGTTCCATTTGAAGGCTATAAATGGTCCAATTTCGAGCTATGGAAAAGAGGAGAAAGAATTCAAATTTGAGAGAAAAGTTACTGTGGAGAAATTATTTACTTCATATTGAGTCTGCATCTCTTTGTCCTTTAAGTCTGAACACAGTGTTCAGGCCCCAAGATCTTCCCTTATTGATTGAGAACTTAATTGTCTCTCTTCTATGAGCTTGCCTTTGGTGGAGGATCAGCTGGAAGGAACTTAGTTTCTCGGTTATGAACTATGTCGACACGGAAGTCTATAACATTTTCACTTATGTTGATCATATATTAATAGAAATACTCTTTTCCTGTCCAATTGATATCTTCAAAAAAAATGAATTATTATTCCATGGACGTATTTGTCATGTTTATTAATGGATTATGCTATTGAATGTGCTAACATCATTTATTATCACCATATGCTTTCTTTACTTGGTTGTTGAGGACTAGTTGCAGGTATATTTCTTTGGGTCAAGTGCTCAACGTTGGACTTCATCGAACGTTTGGACGAGGTAGGCCTTTTATCTTGTCTTGCTATCATATTTTTTTACATAGCATACTTGAGAAGAGATTTGATTTATGCAGTCATTTTCATATGTTGTGGTTTACCCTATCCATAGAGAGATTTTCCTCGTAACAAATCCATCTCCTCCAGTCGCGATTGTCAAATATTATGCATCTGAATTTGCAACAGCATTGTGGTTGTTTTGTCGAACCTTTTTATTTCTCTTGATCCTTCCACTGTATTAGATACTTGTCCTCTCATTCTCGGCATATCTAATTCTAGTTCAATGGTATTCAACAAATCAGGGGAAGTTGTAGGTTCGCTCGGTTGCTCGGTTGGATCTATGCTCTGTTACGGGGGAGAAAATAATATTGACGTGAAGTCATATGCATTCTCCACATTTATAGGAGGGAGAGGGAAATTCGAATTAAATGCAACTATGTATTCCTTAAATTCATGTGCCTATGTCATAAATTTTTTTTCTATGTTCAACTCATATGAGGGGACGTCTAGGGTAGTGCTTAGTTGGCACATATGTAGGTCCTGTTGATCATTAATTGTAGTGATTTCCACTTGGATTTTGTTCGTGTTGAGTTTACCTGAGGTTATAATAGTGGCTACGCAATGGTTTTCTGCATCACATCAAGCATTAATTTTCTTGTCATGTCCATCATTCATTTCCTGTCTCATCTTAAATGTACTATCCTTCTTGGAGTCGTAATTTTCATAGTCATTTTTTTCTCTTGCTCGATTGACTGAGTCTCCTTTGTTGATCCACAGTCGATACATGGTTCAACCGATTGTTGATTTTGTAGCATTGATTTTCCTATTGTCGGTTCTTCCTGGTCGATTTTCTTGATAATTAGTTTGTTCATCTATTTTATTGTAGTCCCCTCTATGATGGCTTTGCGCACTTGAACCTCACTCACTTGATTTGGATCTGCCTTGATCAATTGACTGTCGATTGATGAGTATTTGTCGTAAGTTTGCAGATGGATTCTTGTGTCGATATCGTCTTCGTCCACTTTCTTTGTTTCTTAACCAGGGGCTTATTTCTCTCTCCATTCTACTTTTCCTTTACTTTTTCTTCCAATCTTTGGGACTTCTTTAATACTTAGCTTTTCGTATAACATTTTCTTGTACATGAATGTTATACTTGAATTATTTGTAATCCACTTTTAGTTTAATAATATAAAACAGATTTGTTTCTTAATAGTATTAATCTACATCGACTTCAACCGGACTATTATATTTACAATTGTAACATCCCTAGCCACCAACAGGATGGGGAATGCCACTAACACAACCTTAACTTAGCCTTTAAAGCTCTGATACCAATTTGTAACATCCCCAGCCATCAACCAACCTGGGAAATGCCACTACTTAGCTCTGACTTAGCTGCAATACCAAACTGTAGCATCCTCGGTCCTCCACAGAGACCGGGTAATTCTACCACTGTGGAACATTCACATATAAATATATATAACATGAATTTTAATTGAAATTAAACACATAACATAGATTTATTGTTACCATTCAGATTCAAACAATATTAACAATAAATCCACATGCAACAGAACACATGATAACATTCAAGCATCAATAGCACAAACATGCATAACGTATAAATTAAGCACAGACTGTTACTTATCTTTTAGCTGGAGTAAATACACCGACTATGTGCATACCTTCCATGAACCTCCCATCCATAGACCACATTTATCATCACGCTCATCAGTGGGTCACCCCCGAGCTGGGACTAAGTTCCACCCAGGGCAAGGGAATCCTAGACTAGGTTGAGGTTACATGAAATGCATAGTGCAACTGGAAGGATTCTCTCCAGGAGCCTTCTTACTCCCACTACTCATGGAATTGCATTCCCCACATGCATGTACCACCCCAGGAGAATACACCTTCACTGTCACATATTCCATCGGATGCTTCACCTCCCTTGCCTTGGGCTTCAGCAACAGGCTGGACCAGAATTCTCAGAGCTCCGTAGCTGGTGTTGGACTCTATCTAGGAGAAAACCACTTCCAAGCAAACTCTCTCACCTGGAGAGAGTTTCCCATAGGTCTGAAAACCTGCCTCTTCAACCACAACCACCTCCCTCACCTGGAGAGAGCGTTGCACACAGGCCTGACAACCTGCTTCTTCAACTTCATTCTCGCACAAGGAGGGAAAAAGCAAGGAACAAATAGTGGCAGCAAGCCACACTTAGCCAAGGAACTACATGACCACAAAAGCTAATAGTTATGACACACATGGTACATAAAAATATGGGATGTTCGGGCTTTACAGAAGACGCGGATTAGTCTGTCAGTTTTCCCCATAGGTTTCAGGGTGAGTGACCAGGAAACAATGCATAGGTCAAAATGCAGAGGCAAAATGCTTTCGCGGGAAGGATTCCAAGGAACTTAGGTTGAGTATGGAAGAATTGACGTGCCAACCACGGCATGGTTTGGCTCACGGGTTACTGATTTTTAGAGGTGCGTGAGGGTATCCAGAGATCAGTTACTCCACAAAACAGGATAGACAGTGGATGCCAGAATGGAGGATGAACCCCCAACACAGATCAACTCATCAGCTTTAACTGTATGCACCCAAGTCGACACTTGTCTTCTTGGAGTTGCATGCACCACATTTGCATTCGTTCCCCTTTCCCATGAACTTAGGAAATCACTCATCAATTGTCCACCTTAGCCTTTAGGAAATAATAATAAATTATTATCCCCTTTAGAGGTAATCCCCCTAGCTTAGACCCTAGGGCAACACACTTAGCCTCCTCCCTTACCCAACCTTGTGGAAGCTTAGTCCCCCATCACTCTTTCTTCATGGTCGGTCTGCACGCAGCGATGTTTATATTTTATTAATGATATGCATAGTTACATATACAAAATCAAGCTCTTGGCCTTTAACACCTAGGCTCTCCGGCCTAATCACCAAATAATCCTCCTAGCTTATTATAACTCGGCTCACCAGCCTACAAAACATGTTTACAATACATAATATAAATGGGCTCATCCTTGGGGATATTACAATCCCCTCCCCTTATTTTTTCACTATCCTCAGTGCAACTTTTACACAACATTAGCAAGATTTCCAAAATCTTCAAAAAGATGCAGGTATTCCACCCACAAAGCATCTTCATGCTCCCATGTCATGTCCTCAGGACCGTACCAGGTCCACTGGACCTTTACAAGCCCTATGGATTTATTCTGGAGTTGTTTTCTCTTCCGATCCAATATGCGCACCGGATGCACTTCCAAGACGCCTTCTTGCTATACCTGAATCACATCCCAATCAATAACATGATTAGCATCGGGTATACATTTCTTAAGCAATGAAACATGAAACACATTATGTACATTCATGGATGCAGGTAATGCAAGCATATATGCAACGTATATATATGTATATACAGGCAATTCTAATAACAATATAACCTATATACAAGATACACAACATACAATAAATAGAGAATTGTACTTATCTTTTGATTGAGAAGACTTCCATATCACATGGTCTAGACCAAGGTACCAAACCTCAGCATCACTCCAACCAACAGTCTCTCTTCCCCACATGCCTGTCCCACCCTAGGAGTGTACACCTTCACTGTCACACAATCCATCGGTTGTTACACTTCCCTTTCCTTGGGCTTCAGCAATAGGCCAGACCGGAATTCTTAGAGCACCATGGCTCAAGGAGTTCCAACTACCCTCAAAGGTCTCCAATCAGCATCTTCCCAAGCTACTCTTTGTAGTGAACATTCCACTTTAATCAACATCATCTCATCTGCATCGCCCACATGTAGTTATCATGAGGAAACATAAATTAATTCATTTAGGAACTCAAACTTAGTTCAAAAGGGAATTCAACCTTTTTTCCCAAACATGAAATTCCATTTCATAATTATTCTTGGTTGTTTCCATATATGAATGCATCCTTCCTTGTGGTTTTTCCATTTTCCTGCAAGGCTTCATCTTGCATACTGCTAACAATTGTCAGTATTTCCTATACATCATAATTCAATTGCAATATGTACAAAACCATATGCAGTGAATTTAGAATGGTATGCATCTAGCAATTCAGTCACAATTATCCAACAATTTAATAAACTAGAACGACTTGTCATTCTATGCATATGCACGTTCATACTAATATATGTAAGTTCATTACTTCTTTTTCTGAACAAGAAAAACTTATGTAGTCAATGCTCATGTGACTACTTGACTTGCAACTTCCCTGTTGCAATGTCTAGCAACTCCTGAAATGTCCTCAGCTTCATGAGTTCACAACATTTCAGTTGTTAATAACAATTATTTCCATGCAATAATATATATGCATGTACTTACAAAAAATTCATTCAGCCATTGCATTTAGTATACAATTCTATCACTTACTATGCATGAGTACAATTCTCAATGCATACTTATTCAGTGCACCCTGCATTGAATTACATAATTCTCTTTATCTTAGTCATGTATCTCACCATCCATAAGTTCGAATTCTAGCCAATGTGTTGACACATTCTCCACACACTTCCTATTCTCTTCCCAATTAATTGGATGCCTTCCTTTTCGACCCAAACACTACACCAAGAATATAATTATGTGGTGTTCATTGGTCTTAGAAAAAAGGTTGCAGTCCAAGTTTTATTTAAAGGTAGGAATCTTTTAGTACCTATGTGGCTCATAACCTTTCCATATCCATACCTTTCCATTTCCAACCAGGTCCTGGTCTCATACATGACTAGCTTACTGGCATTCATTCCTATAACCAGATCTTATCTTTAATTATTTGGTTATTACCCCATAACCAAATTAACATGGCATTCTACTATGTCAATGTGTGCATTTAGAAG
>ML838193.1:0-44639 GCA_009831015.1 Picea engelmannii | reverse complement strand
CAATATCTGATCGGTCCAACTCTCCTTTTAGAGGGTGATGCATCCTTCAACCATATTGTCAGCATCCCTGATAACACTCCTTATGAACATGAGAGAGTTATACTCTCCTCGAGTACTCTCCCTCCAAGTCCTGAGGAATTTCCCTTCGATTGGGACGATCTTGTGGGGTATCCAATGCCCCCTCCTATGTCTTTTCTGGTAAGAGACATTATCTGATATATCACGGAGATGATAACCTCCACTAGCTCTTTATCCTCCTCGACTTGGAGATATTTGGGTTTTCCCAAGCTTATGTTGGATATTCGTAACATACTGACATTCCAAAGAAGTACAGCATGGGAGCCTTGTCCTCCCCCATGACATACCGCCTAGAACCTCTTAGTGATTCTGAGTTAAGCTCTTTTCCGACTCGTTCAAAAAGCGAAAATATTTTCGAGTGATTTCTCCCTTTCACACTCACTAAGTTGGACTTGAAAGGTTGTGAGTCTTATTTAAGATCTTTTCTGACTCGTTTTCAAAAAGCGAAAATATTGTCGAGTGAACTTGTCTCTTTCACACTCATAAATTGGATTTGAAAGGACGTCTATTTGACACAAGTTTATCCCTTTTTCACACCAAATAGAATAAATGTCATGAAAAAGGACATTTTTTGGCATTAAGTTGTGATTGCATCTCATGCCCTTGCTTGCAGTATTGATCCTATAGCTAGTTCTCGCTTTGCATTATAAACCATTTTCCTCAGCATTTTTTGCATCCTCAACCAAGCAGAGTTTCATTTATATCATTCACAATTTGAAACTCTATACCTAGGAGGGAACATTCTCCCAAGTGTCCATCTCCCACATGCATATCCTTGCATTGAGCATAGGTATGTTCCACTTCTGGAACTAGTTTTTCTTACTTGCGACACTCGTTTCCTCCTCTGTATCATAGCATTCACTTGTCTATGAAAAAACAAAAAAATATGGGTGGGAAGGGAGTATTATCTTATATTGGAAGCACTCGTGTTGCCTTTGAACAGAGCACAAAGTTATTGAGTCCATTCATCATAATAATTTTGGGATTAGCATGCCCTTAGGAAGTTGAGCTCGTTACAGAGTCTTCTCTACCGAATGGTTACTCTTCCAGTCCCTATAGAGAATTTCATTGACGCCTCCTGTATATTTTGGTTTCATCATTGAGTCTATGATGTCGGAGTCTTCCATATGTCTCATGCTCTTATTCAAAGGAGGTCTATCAACCTGTGTCGGCCACTTCTCATAACACTTGACTTTGCATGTTGGTCATACCCTCAGTTTGTCTCAGAGTCACATGATATTGTAGTCCTATCATGCACCTTGGTCCTACTTTCATCATTGGTAGGTAACCTTGAACCCAACAGTTGACATTTCATCATTGGTCATTGACTGGGTGGTTTCCCTTGTGTTCGACGGCAAGACATCTATTCACACATTGGGATTTGTGTAGTGTCTTCAATTCCATTAGCCTTATTGGTGGTTTCCTTTCCTTTGTTAGTAGTTTTCTTCATTATCTTTTATTTAGAGGGTCTTTTTCGTGTACCTCTTGCACTTGGCACACATGAAAGATGCACAGGGTCGTTGGTTTGTGAACATGTTCTTCGTCTGATTTCCTCCAAATCATAAAGCTCCTGCTTTGTACCTCATGTTGACTGATGAGAGATGCCTTAATGCTCTCCTTTCAATGGGTCTCCTTCCATCAAATTCATCTCATCTATTCTGGAAATGGGACCTAGAGTCTTATGAGTACCTTGAGGCTTGCAGTCATTAGTGGTAGGTTCTCTTGCCATCGACAGTTGGGAATACATAAATGTCTCCTGATCGATGGATTCTTCAAGTGTTCGACACCGACTCCTTTATTCACACTTGTAAGAATGTACTCGGTGCCTTGATACCTACTTTCATTATCGGTAATCTATCTCACATTTGTTAACGGTATACCTCAATGATTGGTAATCAAACGATGTCTCATTGTGTTCGACCTCAACTCCTTTATTCACATGATGTAGACTTGCACCCTTGGTGGATTGTGTAGAATACTTGAAGACATCAGTATGTGGCCGCAGCTTTCCTGATTTGTTGCTTCCTTTTCATTGGACCAGTACCTATATGACTTCAGTGATCATGGGAGATCAAATTGTACTCCATTGTATACAGATATCTTTAGATTTATTTTGAGACTAGTTCTACTAGACCTTGTTCATGACTGTGAAAACCTTTGGCATGTAACTACATTTGTATTTTCCTATTCATGGCCATGGATAGTTGTTTGGTATATTTTCACATGGATATACAATGTAATTCTATTGGCAGCCATGTATGCAAAGTCAGTGCAGAATGTAATGAGCAACTAGTTCTTCCATCTAGTTCCCCATCACTCCACTTATGGGTTGTTTATAATGTATTTCGTCCATCGCAAATACTCCTCTGACCTCACACATTAGGGGGCATATGTTATATAAATATTTGCCTCACCCTATGCAATCTTGAACAGAAGGCCTTTCTCCATTTCCCTATGCAGACTTATCATCTATGTTTGTAAAATATCAGAGCTAAAAATATATAGTTTTCCACATGTATGCATCTTGCCTACTATACAGCATGCATATACACAGATTGCACCACTATAGCCTTCTTACATCGGGATTTGTCCCCAAAAATGAAAATTAATGTCGGGTTTCCATGTCACGATAGGAGATCTATGATCCTTGGCCTTCCATATACTGGAAATGTTCTAACTCATCCCTTCAGTTCCATTTGAAGGCTATAAATGGTCCAATTTCGAGCTATGGAAAAGAGGAGAAAGAATTCAAATTTGAGAGAAAAGTTACTGTGGAGAAATTATTTACTTCATATTGAGTCTGCATCTCTTTGTCCTTTAAGTCTGAACACAGTGTTCAGGCCCCAAGATCTTCCCTTATTGATTGAGAACTTAATTGTCTCTCTTCTATGAGCTTGCCTTTGGTGGAGGATCAGCTGGAAGGAACTTAGTTTCTCGGTTATGAACTATGTCGACACGGAAGTCTATAACATTTTCACTTATGTTGATCATATATTAATAGAAATACTCTTTTCCTGTCCAATTGATATCTTCAAAAAAAATGAATTATTATTCCATGGACGTATTTGTCATGTTTATTAATGGATTATGCTATTGAATGTGCTAACATCATTTATTATCACCATATGCTTTCTTTACTTGGTTGTTGAGGACTAGTTGCAGGTATATTTCTTTGGGTCAAGTGCTCAACGTTGGACTTCATCGAACGTTTGGACGAGGTAGGCCTTTTATCTTGTCTTGCTATCATATTTTTTTACATAGCATACTTGAGAAGAGATTTGATTTATGCAGTCATTTTCATATGTTGTGGTTTACCCTATCCATAGAGAGATTTTCCTCGTAACAAATCCATCTCCTCCAGTCGCGATTGTCAAATATTATGCATCTGAATTTGCAACAGCATTGTGGTTGTTTTGTCGAACCTTTTTATTTCTCTTGATCCTTCCACTGTATTAGATACTTGTCCTCTCATTCTCGGCATATCTAATTCTAGTTCAATGGTATTCAACAAATCAGGGGAAGTTGTAGGTTCGCTCGGTTGCTCGGTTGGATCTATGCTCTGTTACGGGGGAGAAAATAATATTGACGTGAAGTCATATGCATTCTCCACATTTATAGGAGGGAGAGGGAAATTCGAATTAAATGCAACTATGTATTCCTTAAATTCATGTGCCTATGTCATAAATTTTTTTTCTATGTTCAACTCATATGAGGGGACGTCTAGGGTAGTGCTTAGTTGGCACATATGTAGGTCCTGTTGATCATTAATTGTAGTGATTTCCACTTGGATTTTGTTCGTGTTGAGTTTACCTGAGGTTATAATAGTGGCTACGCAATGGTTTTCTGCATCACATCAAGCATTAATTTTCTTGTCATGTCCATCATTCATTTCCTGTCTCATCTTAAATGTACTATCCTTCTTGGAGTCGTAATTTTCATAGTCATTTTTTTCTCTTGCTCGATTGACTGAGTCTCCTTTGTTGATCCACAGTCGATACATGGTTCAACCGATTGTTGATTTTGTAGCATTGATTTTCCTATTGTCGGTTCTTCCTGGTCGATTTTCTTGATAATTAGTTTGTTCATCTATTTTATTGTAGTCCCCTCTATGATGGCTTTGCGCACTTGAACCTCACTCACTTGATTTGGATCTGCCTTGATCAATTGACTGTCGATTGATGAGTATTTGTCGTAAGTTTGCAGATGGATTCTTGTGTCGATATCGTCTTCGTCCACTTTCTTTGTTTCTTAACCAGGGGCTTATTTCTCTCTCCATTCTACTTTTCCTTTACTTTTTCTTCCAATCTTTGGGACTTCTTTAATACTTAGCTTTTCGTATAACATTTTCTTGTACATGAATGTTATACTTGAATTATTTGTAATCCACTTTTAGTTTAATAATATAAAACAGATTTGTTTCTTAATAGTATTAATCTACATCGACTTCAACCGGACTATTATATTTACAATTGTAACATCCCTAGCCACCAACAGGATGGGGAATGCCACTAACACAACCTTAACTTAGCCTTTAAAGCTCTGATACCAATTTGTAACATCCCCAGCCATCAACCAACCTGGGAAATGCCACTACTTAGCTCTGACTTAGCTGCAATACCAAACTGTAGCATCCTCGGTCCTCCACAGAGACCGGGTAATTCTACCACTGTGGAACATTCACATATAAATATATATAACATGAATTTTAATTGAAATTAAACACATAACATAGATTTATTGTTACCATTCAGATTCAAACAATATTAACAATAAATCCACATGCAACAGAACACATGATAACATTCAAGCATCAATAGCACAAACATGCATAACGTATAAATTAAGCACAGACTGTTACTTATCTTTTAGCTGGAGTAAATACACCGACTATGTGCATACCTTCCATGAACCTCCCATCCATAGACCACATTTATCATCACGCTCATCAGTGGGTCACCCCCGAGCTGGGACTAAGTTCCACCCAGGGCAAGGGAATCCTAGACTAGGTTGAGGTTACATGAAATGCATAGTGCAACTGGAAGGATTCTCTCCAGGAGCCTTCTTACTCCCACTACTCATGGAATTGCATTCCCCACATGCATGTACCACCCCAGGAGAATACACCTTCACTGTCACATATTCCATCGGATGCTTCACCTCCCTTGCCTTGGGCTTCAGCAACAGGCTGGACCAGAATTCTCAGAGCTCCGTAGCTGGTGTTGGACTCTATCTAGGAGAAAACCACTTCCAAGCAAACTCTCTCACCTGGAGAGAGTTTCCCATAGGTCTGAAAACCTGCCTCTTCAACCACAACCACCTCCCTCACCTGGAGAGAGCGTTGCACACAGGCCTGACAACCTGCTTCTTCAACTTCATTCTCGCACAAGGAGGGAAAAAGCAAGGAACAAATAGTGGCAGCAAGCCACACTTAGCCAAGGAACTACATGACCACAAAAGCTAATAGTTATGACACACATGGTACATAAAAATATGGGATGTTCGGGCTTTACAGAAGACGCGGATTAGTCTGTCAGTTTTCCCCATAGGTTTCAGGGTGAGTGACCAGGAAACAATGCATAGGTCAAAATGCAGAGGCAAAATGCTTTCGCGGGAAGGATTCCAAGGAACTTAGGTTGAGTATGGAAGAATTGACGTGCCAACCACGGCATGGTTTGGCTCACGGGTTACTGATTTTTAGAGGTGCGTGAGGGTATCCAGAGATCAGTTACTCCACAAAACAGGATAGACAGTGGATGCCAGAATGGAGGATGAACCCCCAACACAGATCAACTCATCAGCTTTAACTGTATGCACCCAAGTCGACACTTGTCTTCTTGGAGTTGCATGCACCACATTTGCATTCGTTCCCCTTTCCCATGAACTTAGGAAATCACTCATCAATTGTCCACCTTAGCCTTTAGGAAATAATAATAAATTATTATCCCCTTTAGAGGTAATCCCCCTAGCTTAGACCCTAGGGCAACACACTTAGCCTCCTCCCTTACCCAACCTTGTGGAAGCTTAGTCCCCCATCACTCTTTCTTCATGGTCGGTCTGCACGCAGCGATGTTTATATTTTATTAATGATATGCATAGTTACATATACAAAATCAAGCTCTTGGCCTTTAACACCTAGGCTCTCCGGCCTAATCACCAAATAATCCTCCTAGCTTATTATAACTCGGCTCACCAGCCTACAAAACATGTTTACAATACATAATATAAATGGGCTCATCCTTGGGGATATTACAATCCCCTCCCCTTATTTTTTCACTATCCTCAGTGCAACTTTTACACAACATTAGCAAGATTTCCAAAATCTTCAAAAAGATGCAGGTATTCCACCCACAAAGCATCTTCATGCTCCCATGTCATGTCCTCAGGACCGTACCAGGTCCACTGGACCTTTACAAGCCCTATGGATTTATTCTGGAGTTGTTTTCTCTTCCGATCCAATATGCGCACCGGATGCACTTCCAAGACGCCTTCTTGCTATACCTGAATCACATCCCAATCAATAACATGATTAGCATCGGGTATACATTTCTTAAGCAATGAAACATGAAACACATTATGTACATTCATGGATGCAGGTAATGCAAGCATATATGCAACGTATATATATGTATATACAGGCAATTCTAATAACAATATAACCTATATACAAGATACACAACATACAATAAATAGAGAATTGTACTTATCTTTTGATTGAGAAGACTTCCATATCACATGGTCTAGACCAAGGTACCAAACCTCAGCATCACTCCAACCAACAGTCTCTCTTCCCCACATGCCTGTCCCACCCTAGGAGTGTACACCTTCACTGTCACACAATCCATCGGTTGTTACACTTCCCTTTCCTTGGGCTTCAGCAATAGGCCAGACCGGAATTCTTAGAGCACCATGGCTCAAGGAGTTCCAACTACCCTCAAAGGTCTCCAATCAGCATCTTCCCAAGCTACTCTTTGTAGTGAACATTCCACTTTAATCAACATCATCTCATCTGCATCGCCCACATGTAGTTATCATGAGGAAACATAAATTAATTCATTTAGGAACTCAAACTTAGTTCAAAAGGGAATTCAACCTTTTTTCCCAAACATGAAATTCCATTTCATAATTATTCTTGGTTGTTTCCATATATGAATGCATCCTTCCTTGTGGTTTTTCCATTTTCCTGCAAGGCTTCATCTTGCATACTGCTAACAATTGTCAGTATTTCCTATACATCATAATTCAATTGCAATATGTACAAAACCATATGCAGTGAATTTAGAATGGTATGCATCTAGCAATTCAGTCACAATTATCCAACAATTTAATAAACTAGAACGACTTGTCATTCTATGCATATGCACGTTCATACTAATATATGTAAGTTCATTACTTCTTTTTCTGAACAAGAAAAACTTATGTAGTCAATGCTCATGTGACTACTTGACTTGCAACTTCCCTGTTGCAATGTCTAGCAACTCCTGAAATGTCCTCAGCTTCATGAGTTCACAACATTTCAGTTGTTAATAACAATTATTTCCATGCAATAATATATATGCATGTACTTACAAAAAATTCATTCAGCCATTGCATTTAGTATACAATTCTATCACTTACTATGCATGAGTACAATTCTCAATGCATACTTATTCAGTGCACCCTGCATTGAATTACATAATTCTCTTTATCTTAGTCATGTATCTCACCATCCATAAGTTCGAATTCTAGCCAATGTGTTGACACATTCTCCACACACTTCCTATTCTCTTCCCAATTAATTGGATGCCTTCCTTTTCGACCCAAACACTACACCAAGAATATAATTATGTGGTGTTCATTGGTCTTAGAAAAAAGGTTGCAGTCCAAGTTTTATTTAAAGGTAGGAATCTTTTAGTACCTATGTGGCTCATAACCTTTCCATATCCATACCTTTCCATTTCCAACCAGGTCCTGGTCTCATACATGACTAGCTTACTGGCATTCATTCCTATAACCAGATCTTATCTTTAATTATTTGGTTATTACCCCATAACCAAATTAACATGGCATTCTACTATGTCAATGTGTGCATTTAGAAGATAAAAAACTTTGAATTAATACAAGCCTCCATCCTTTACCACATCCAGTGGTATGCACTCAATAATATAATCCTGTGATTTATAAAATAACTTTGGCTAAGGAAATTCTTACTTAAATTTCCTTTCAGCAATTATGCAAAAAGAGTAATAAAAACTCATACCGGCATGACTGCAATTAATAAATTTTATACTACTTGAAAGTATGATGGCAGTAGAAGCTTTCATGCTTCTTTTATCAAACTTATAACCATCACTTCAGCTCTTTGTTGCCTCACTCCTTAATCAAAAACATCACCAACAACACTTGCAAACATGCAAGCATTCTTTCATCTGGCTGACTCAACAAGTCGTAACATACTTGTTGCCACAAAAATTGCAGCAACTTCTTTCTCCCTATAAAAACTTTCTTTGTTGATCCCTGAAGTCTACAATTCTTCCCAGATTCTTGAATCTTCTTATGCTCTCTTGGTAGTCATTGTACATGACTATTTTTTCCCTGAGCACTTTCAACGCAGTGCCCCTACCTCGGCGGGGTCTGTTGACCTCCCAGTCAAAGGATCTTTCAAACTTCTGAGTTTCATTGACTCTTTGGGATCGTGATTGAACCCAAAACAATTATACACAGACCCCCTTTTCTCCTTTAGGCATAGGTATTGACAGACCCATGGGATATTCTTGTGCACTTCCAAAACTCCAAGTTTCAGGTGCTAGCCCTTTTTTCATTAGCCCTTTCCTTCATAATATTGTGGGATATGAACTCATGGAAAAATGTGATTGCGGGCAAGGGAAAGAGTGGTTTTAGGCCAACCCACTTTTCCCCCATCAATTGACCTCCATCTGCCACGTATCACTTTGTTAAAACCGTGGTATAAATTGCGGCCCACTCTCAGATTTTTAACATCTGAGCAAGTTTTGGCCCTGCAATCCAGCTCATCCATTGATATCCAATCCCTTGGCGATGATCTGATATCAAAGGCTTCTATATATCCTCCTTCCACACATGATCCCATATCTACACTATCATTTGACACGTAGCTCCCTTCCAAATCAACGGCTATGGTTGATTTTGGTTCTCCGGCCCTCGGGAGTTTCAACTCTCAACTTTCTACTTTCCTGTATGGCAATCTTCCAGAGTGGAAGATCTATTGACACCTATCCTCAACAACCAGACGATTTTGATGAACTCTGGTTCTCCAGCCTTCGAGAGTTCTCACGTCTTCACACACACAAATCTCCGGAGTGAATTTCCACGGAGTGACAGATCTTATGCCATGCGTCCTCTCCAAATCAATGGCCCTGATTCTCTTTGGGACTTCATCTCTTTCCGACCAAGACTAGATCAATGGTCCTTCGACCTCCTCCTTGATCAACGATCGATATCTCCTTTGGGACTTCGGCGCTTTCATCCTCTGCTTTCCTCCAAAGTGCTTAGTACCCGAAGTTCTAGATCTGGCGCCATGCATCCACTTTCAGATCAACGACCAATATTTACTTTGGTTGTTTCTCCTCCTCCTTTTCCATAAACTTCTGAAGTTGTGGATCTTACGCCACCTATCCTCCTTGACTATGGATGGTCCCAAATCACTTTGGGACTTTGGGACTTTGACAAGTCCACTTCTCATGTGCACACAAGGCTTAACTCTCGTGTGCTTACCCCCGGATCCAACAATCGTTGGTCCTTCGTGCTCAGACCTAACAGATCATATTTGTTCCACTCCTATTTGCTTCCTTTGTTTTGTTGGATGTTGATCTAACATTCCAGGCTCCTCCCCACAACCGATTTGATGGTTTTTGTCACCCCTTCTCCTAAGCTTTTTACTTCTTCCGCCTTGGAAGATTTTGTCATTGTTCAAAGGCTTCAGCCTTTGAAATTTCTCCTGCGAGTTCACCTCTTGGATCTCATCTTCACTCTCATAAACATTATCTCTTCTGATATTTCTGATTTACTCAGTCTCCTAAGGGTCTCATCCCTTTTGTTTCCTTTCAAAGGAAAACTTTGTTCCCTCCTGGCAACCTTCTACTCAAAGCACACCTTGCTGAGTGCTCTCTACAGAGTGTTCAATAGCTCTGTGAGTATCTTCTTTTGATACTTTTCTCCCTGAACTTGAAAAAGAGTTATCTCTATGCACACTTGCACTCGCTCGATGCCCACCTAGTAGAGCCCTACAGAGTTCTTAGTGGCTCTATCTCTCTCTGAACTCAACACAAAGTTCTTCCTGTGCACTCCTTGCACTTTTGTTGATGAAGTTTCAATGGTATCTCTCTTGATCTTCTCTGCAGTTAAATTACCTCTATAAAATCACTCCTTGCAGACAATGTTCACTCCTTGCACTCAAAAAATCAAAGAAGAGAAATAATTGAAACTTATTCAATAATTCACCAATTTACGCATTCAAACCAATCTGATTTAAGAAAACGTTCAGATTTCATTTTCTTTCTGAGATCTTCTCTGCTCTGTAATCATTTTTTGGCACTAGACCCTTTCTCTTAGTCCCCAATCCATGCGACCATAGGTCGTGACCAAGCGCTATATCAATAAGCACTTACCCAGGCCTTCAGCTTCGGAATATTTCCAAGCACCACACAACAATCTCTCAGAGTTATGGATTACCAAACTCGCAAAGTAGGGTATATCATCAGTCCATGTCTACCTAACATCCGACGTCTGACACTTACTATGGAACCTCAGGTGTATGAGTTCCGGGTCTTTGGGTCTTCCTTTGGGACTTTGGAGCTTCGAAGGATCTTGCATCCACACATCCAAACTGTTAATATTCGAACATTCCCAATCTCCTTTGGTGATGTCATTACATCACATCACTTAACATTTTCCAATTGCGGGGGCATGCAATGGTGGTTTGGAGCAACCCGCCTTTCATCCCGCAATTCTTTTGTCCCTGACACGTAACCCCTCGGTGAAATCGTAGTTTGGATTGCGGGATCACCTTGGAGAATTAACTCCCGTGCAACTTGGGTCCCCACAATGCCTCTTGGTCGTCGATCTTGATGTATCGTGACCAACGCCAGTGTGGTTCCTCTGACCTTTAACTATGTTACATAACCTCAGCCCCACTAGCTATGCTCATACAGAAAGCCACATGGCAGAATACTAGCGGCTGATACGTGTCCCATTCAGATGGGTGGCACGCATCGTGTTCCAAATTCCATTTCAACCTTCCACGGGTTCGATACCCACTGACATGTGGCACACATCCCATGTTTCCTTGTCCATCCAAGTGACATCATTATGACTCACTACTTCAGCTCTTCGGGAGATTTCTCCCTTCACTACAGTGTTTGACCTTTTAACATTGGCTTGATCCAACGGTCGAGCTCTCCTCTCCAGATCTATGATATAGATCCACTTCGAAGCTTCAGGCTTCGGCCCTTCTCTTGCTTCTGGCTTCAGACTTCACTGAAGTCACGAAGTCTGAAGGGTTTTCGGTTTAAATCCTCTGCACCTTCCCCAGATCTGATGGTCGTAAGGGATTTCCCTTCCTTCTGAACAAATCCTACAGCGCAAAACAGACTCTGTTACTCTGCGAATTTCCAAAGGAATTCATGGTTAACTGCCTCGCAACATTACCAGATCTGACGGTTGTGAAGGATTCTCCTTCTCCCAAACAGATCCTAAGGTCCACATTACTCTGCAGCCCAACACCACTTATGTCGTGGTTCTACGATACCATTACTCCTCCTAAGCTTCGTAAAACTTCCAAGGTAACTTCTTGGCACTCAAAAAGGTTCTAGGGTTCGAAATTGGTCCTCCAAACACAATTTCCTCTTGAAAACTTGGGTCCAATGACCACTTATCCAACCCATCTAGAAGTGTTAAAAATTTGGCTCTGAACTTGAATTTTGTCCATTCCAACAACAATTATTTTCCGAAACTTTTTCTTCAACTACTACTAACATAGCCCATCCAGGCTCAGTGTTGAAACCATGTCTCTCATGCCAATTTGTAATATCCCCAACCACCAACAGGTCGGGAAATGCTACTAACACAACCTTAACTTAGCCTTTAAATCTCTGATACCAATTTGTAACATCCCCAGCCATCAACCGGCCTGGGCAATGCCACTACTCAACTCTGACTTAGCTGTGATACCAAACTATAGCATCCTTGGCCCTCCACAGAGACTGGGTAATGCTACCACTGCGAAACATTCACATATAAATATATATAACATGCATTTTAATCAAAATTAAACACATAACACAGAGTTGTTGTTACCATTCAGATTCAAACAAGATTAACAATAAATCCACATGCAATGGAACACATGATAACATTCAAGCATCAGTAACACAAACATGCATAATGTATAAATTAAGCACGGACTAATACTTATATTTTAGCTGGAGTAAATCCACCAACTACGTGCAGACCTTCCACGAACCTCCCAGCCATAGACCACGTTGCTCATCATGCTCAGCAGTGGGTCACCCCCTAACTGGGACAAATCTCCACCCAGGGAAAGGAAATCCTAGACTAGGTTGAGGTTACAGGAACTGCACAGTGCAATTGGAAGGATTCTCACCAAAAGCCTTCTTGCGCCCACTACTCATGGACTCTTATTCCCCACATTCATGTCCCGCCCCATGAGTATACACCTTCACTATCACAGAGTCCATCGGATTATTCACCTCCCTTGCCTTGGGCTTCGGCAATAGGCTGGAACGAAATTCCCAGAGCTTCGTAGCTAGTGTTGGACTCTCTCTAGATAAAACCACCTCCCAACAAACTCTCTCACCTGGATAGAGTTTCCCACAGGCCTAAAAACCTACCTCTTCAACCAGAACCACCTCCCTCACCTAGAGAGAGTGTTGCATACAGGCCTGAAAACCTGCTTCTTCAAATCCATTCCCACACAAGAAGGAAAACAGTCAGGCTCAGCAAGGAACAAACAATGGCAGCAAGCCACACTCACCCAAGGAACTGCATGGCCACAGCAGTCAACAGTTTTGACACACATGGCACAGACAAATATGGGATGCTAAGGCTTCACAGAAGACGCAGATTAGTCTATCGGTTTTCCCCATGGGTTTCAGGGTGCGTGACCAAGAAACAATGTAGAGGTCAAAACGCAAAGACAAAATGGTTTCTTTGGAAGGATTCCAACGAACTCGGGCTGAGTATGGAAGAATGGACGTGCCAACCCCAACATGCTTTGGCTCAAGGGTTACTGATTTTCAGAGGTGTGTGAGGGTATCTAGAGATCATTTTCCCCCGCAAAACAGGATAGATAGCATATGCTAGAATGGAGGATGAACCCCCAACATGGCTCAAGTCATTAGCTTTAACTGCATGCCCCCAGTTCAACACTTGTCTTCCTGCAACTTCATGCACATTCGTTCCCCTTTCCCATGGACTTAGGACAACACTCATCAATTGTACACCTTAGCCTTTGGGAAATAATAATAAATTATTATCCCCTTTAGAGGTAAGCCCCCTAGCTTAGCCCCTAGGCCCACACACTTAGCCTCCTCCCTTACCCAATATTTTGGAAGCTTAGTCCCCCATCACTCTTTCTTCATGGTCATTCTACACGCGGTGATGTTTATATTTTATTAATGATCTGCATAGTTACATATACAAAATCAGGCTCTTGGCCTTTAACACCTAGGCTCTCCGGCCTAATCACTAAATAATCCTCCTAGATTATTATAACTCATCTAACCAGCCTAAAAAACATGTTTACAATACATAATATAATTGGGCTCATCCTTGGGGATATTACAATCCCCTCCCCTTATTTTTTCACTGTCCTCAGTGCAACGTTTACACAACATCAGCAAGATTTCCAAAATCTTCAAAAAGATGTGGTTATTCCACCCACATTGCATCTTCATGCTCCCATGTCACATCCTCAGTACCGTACCAGGTCCACTGGACCTTTACAATCCCTATGGCTTGATTCCGGAGTTGTTTTCTCTTCTGATCCAATATGTGCATCGGATGCACTTTCAAGATGCCTTCTTGTTCTACCTGAATCACATTCCAATCAATAACATGATTAGCATCGGGTATACATTTTTTAAGCAATGAAACATGAAACATGAAACACGTTATGTACAGTCATGGATGCAGGTATTGCAAGCATATATGCAATGTATATATATATGTATATACAGGCAATTCTAATAACATTATAACATGTATACAAGATACACAACATACAATAAATAGAGAATTGTACTTATCTTTTGATTGAGAAGACTTCCATATCACATGGTCTAGACCAAGGTACCAAACCTCAACAGCACTCCAACCAAAAGTCTCTCTTCCCCACATGCATGTCCCACCCCAGGAGTGTACACCTTCATTGTCACACAGTCCATTGGCTATTACACCTAAATTTCCTTAGGCTTCAGCAACACGCCAGACCGGAAGTCTTAGAGAATCGTGGCTCGAGGAGTTCCAACTATCCTCAACGGTCTCCAATAATCATATTCCCGAGCTACTCTTTGTAGTCAACATTCCACTTTAATCAAAATCATGTCATATGCATCGCCCACATGCAGTTATCATGAGGAAACATCAAGTAATTCATTTAGGAACTCAAACTTAGTTCAAAAGGGAATTCAACTTTTTTCCCAAACATGAAATTCCATTTCATAATTCTTCTTGGTTGTTGCCATATATGAATGTAGCCTTCCTTGTGGTTTTTCCACAACCACCAAACTGCATACCATTTTCCTACAAGCCTTCATCTTGCATACTACCAACAATTGTTAGTATTTCCTGTACATCATAATTCAATTGCAATATGTACAAAACCATATGCTAGCCCCTTTTTCATTAGCCCTTTCCTTCATAAGACCATGGGCTATGACCTCATGGAAAACTTTGATTGCAGGCGTGGGAAAGAGTGGTTTTAGGCCAACCTGCTTTTCACCCCACAATTCACCTCCAACTGCCATGTATCACTTTGTTAAAACCGTGGTATAAATTGCGGCCCGCTCTCAAATTTCTAACATCCGAGCAAGTTATGGCCCCACAATCCAACTCGTCCATCAATCTCCAATCCCTTGGCGATGATCTGCAATCAAAGACCACTATCTATCCTCCTTCCACACTTGATCCCAGATCTACATAATCTATCAACACGTAGCTCCCTTCCAAATCAATGGCTACAATTGATTTCGGCCCTCGGGAGTTTCAACACTCAACTTTCTGCTTTTACCGTATGGAAATCTTCCAGAGTGGAAGATATATTAACACTTGTCCTCAAAAACCGGATGGTTCTGATGAACTCTGGCTCTCCGGCCTTCGGGATTTCTCATGTCTCCAAACACACATATCTTCGGAGTGTATTTCCTTGGAGTGGCAGATCGTATGCCACACATCCTCTCCAAATCAATGACCCTGATTCTCTTCGGGACTTCAACTCTTTCCGACCAAGACTAGATCAACGGTCCTTCAACCTCCTCCTCGATCAATGATCGATATCTCCTTTGGGACTTCGACGCTTGCATCCTTTTCTTTCCTTTGGAGTGCTCCATACCTAGAGTTCCAGATTTGGCGCCACACGTCCACTTTCAGATCAACGACCAAGATTTACTTTGGTTATTTCTCCTCCTCCTTTTCCACAAACTTCCAAAGTTGTGGATCTTACGCCACCCATTCTCCTTGACGATGGACAGTCCCAAATCACTTCGGGACTTTAGGACTTTGACAAGTCCACTTCCCCTGTGCACACAAGGGTTAAGTCTCGTGCACTTACCCCCAGATCCAACGGTCGTTGGTCCTTCGTGCTCAGACCTAATGGATGGGATTCATTCATCTCCTTTGTGTTTCCTTTGTTTTGTTGGACGCTGATCTAACAGTTCGGGATCCTCCCCACAACCGATCTGACAGCTGATGTCACCCCTCCTCCTTATATTTTGAATTTTTCCGCCTTGGAATATTTTGTCAGTTTTCAAAGGCTTCGGTCTTTGACCTTTCTCCTACAAGTTTGCCTCTTGGATATCATCTTCTCTATCGTAAGAATTATCTCTTATGAGATTTTCGATTTACTCAGTATCCTAAGTGTCTCGGCCCTTATGTTTCCTTTCAAAGGAAAACTTTGTGCCCTCCTGGAAACCTTCTGCTCAAAGCACACCTTGCTGAGTGTTTTCTACAGAGTGTTCAACAGCTTTGTGAGTATCTTCCTTTGATATTCTTCTCCCTGAACTCGACAAATATTTCTCTCTTTGCACACGTGCACTCACTCGATGCCCGCCTGGAAGAGCCCTACGGAGTTCTCAATGACTCTATCTCTCTCTGAACTCAACACAGAGTTCTTCTCATGCACTCCTTGCACTTCTGTTGATGAAGTTTGAACAGTTCCTCTCTTGATCTTCTCTGCAGTTAACTTACCTTTGTCAATGCACTCCTTGCAGACAATGTGCACTCCTTGCACTCGAAAAATCAAAGAAGAGAAACAATTGAAACTTATTCAATACTTCACCAGTTTACGCATTCAAACCAATCTAATTTAATAAAATGTTGATATTTCATTTTCTTTCCTAGCTCTTCTCTCCTCTATAATCATTTTCAGGCACTATCCCCTTTCTCTCAGTCCCCAACCCATGAGACCATGGGTCATGACTAAGTGCTATATCAATAAGTGCTTACTCAGGCCTTCGAATTCGGAATATTTCCAAGCACCACACAACAATCTCTCAGAGTTTTGTATTACCAAACTCACGAAGTAGGGAAGATCATTAGTCCACGTCTACCTAACATCCGACATCTCACACTTACTATGGAACCTCAGGTGTTTGAGTTCCAGGGCTTTGGGTATTCAGGACTTTGAAGCTTTGGAGGATCTCGCATCCACACATACATATTGTTAATCTCCGAACATTCCCAATCACCTTTGGTGATGTCATTAAATCACATCACTTAACATTTTCCAATTGCGGGGGCATGCAAAGGTGGTTTGGAGAAACCCGCCTTTCATCTTGCAATTCTTATGACGCTGACACATAACCCCTCGATGAAACGGCGGTATGTAGGGATGATTTTAAGGATGGAAATTTATTTTAAAATGTAGAAACTTTGGCAAATCTTACTAATCCTTCTTATGCCAACTATAAATGATTGGCAATATTTTTGTAAAAATATTCAAATTTCTAAGGATTTTATATAAATTTTATAAATTTTAGGCAATTTTTAAGGTAAAATAATTTTATCCTATAGAATTTGGGGGAATCAATTTTAAAATAACAAATCTCATTTTTCAAAAAAACATGGAAAATTAGCCCATGAGCGAAATTTAGCCCCTAAAATCATCCCTTGCGATTTGGATTGCGGGACCGCCTTGGAGAATTAACTCCCATGCAACTTGGGTCCCTGCAATGCCTCATGGTCGTCGATCTTGATGTTTCCTGACCAACACCAGTATGGGTCCTACGACCTTTAACTATGTTACATAACCTCAGCCCCACTAGCCATGCTCATATGAAAAGCCACATGGAGGAATACTAGTGGCTGATATGTGGCCCATTCAGATGGGTGACACGCATCTCATTCCAAATGCCATTTCAACCTTCCATGGGTTCAAAACCCACTGACACGTGGCACACATCCCATGTGTCCACGTCCATCCAAGTGACATCATCATGACTCACTACTTCAGATCTTCGAGAGATTTCGCCCTTCACTACTGTGTTTGACCTTTTAACATTGGCTTGATCCAACGGTCGAGCTCTCCTCTCCAGATCTATGGTGTAGATCCACTTCGAAGCTTTGGGCTTCGTCCCTTCTCTTGTTTCTAGCATCAGACTTCACTAAAGTCGTGAAGTTCGAAGGGATTCTAGTTTAACTCCTCTGCACCTTCCCCAGATATGACATTCGTAATGGATTTCCCTTCCTTCCAAACCGATCCTACAACATAGAACAGACTCTATTACTCTACGGATTTCCAAAGGAATTCACGGCTAACTACCTCGCAACATTACCAGATATGACGGTCGTGAAGGATTCTCCTTCTCCCGAACAAATACTAAGGTCCACATTACTCTGCGGCCCAACACCACTTCTATCATGGTTTTACAATATCGTTATTCCTCCTGAGCTTTGTAACACAGTCAAGGTAACTTCTTGGCACTCAGGAAGGTTCTAAGGTTCGAAATTGGTCCTCTAGACACAATTTCCTCTTGAAACCTTGGGTCCAATGACCACTTATCCAACCCATCCAGGCTCATCATTAAAACCTTGTCTCTGAACTTGAATTTTGTCCATTCTGACAACAAATTTTTTCTAAAACTTTTGCTTCAACTGCCACTAACATAGCCCATCCAGGCTCAGTGTTGAAACCATAGCTATGATACTAATTTGTAACATCCCCAACCACCAACATGCTGGGAAATGCCACTAACACAACCTTAACTTAGCCTTTAAAGCTATGATACCAATTTGTACCATCCCCAACCATCAATCGACCTATGTAATGCCACTACTCAGCTTTGACTTAGTTGTGATACCAAACTGTAACATTCCCGGCCCTCCACAGAGACTGAGTAATGCTACCACTGCGTAAAATTCACATATAAATATATATAACATGCATTTTAATTGAAATTAAACACATAACACAGATTTATTGTTACCATTCATATTCAAACAAGATTAACAGTAAATACACATGCAACGAAACACGTCATAACATTCAAGCATCAGTAGCACAAACATGCATAACGTATAAATTAAGCAAAGATTGATACTTATATTTTAGCTGGAGTAAATCCACCAACTACGTGAAAACCTTCCATGAACCTCCCAGCAATAGACCAGGATTCTCATCACGCTCAGTAGTGGGTCACCCCCAAGTTGGGATTAAGCTCCACCCAAGGAAAGGGAATCTTAGACTAGGCTGAGGTTACAGGAAATGCACAGTGCAACTGGAAGGATTCTCTCTAGGAGCCTTCTTACACCCACTACTCATGGACTCTCATTCCCCACATGCTTATCCCACCCCAGGAGTATACACCTTAACTGTCACACATTCCATCGGATGCTTCACCTCCCTTGCCTTGGGCTTCAGCAACAGGCCAAATCAGATATCTCAGAGCTCTATAGATGGTGTTGGACTCTCTCTAGGAGAAAACCACTTCCCAGCAAACTCTCTCACCTGGAGAGAGTTACCCACAAGCCTAACAACATGCCTCTTCAACCACAACCACTCCCTTGCCTAAAGAAAGTGTTGCACAAAGGCCTAACAACCTGCTTCTTCAACTCCTTTCCCACACAAGGAGGACAACACCAAGGCTCAGCAAGTAATAGACAGCAGAAGCAAGCCACACTCACACAAGGAACTCCATGTCCACAATAGCCAACATTTATGACACATACGGCATAGAAAAATATGGGATGCTCGGGCTTCACAGAAGACGTGGATCAGTCTGTCGGTTTTCCCCGCAGGTTTTAGGGTGCATGACCAGGAAAAAATGCAGAGGTTAAAACACAGAGACAAAACAGTTTCTCATGAAGGATTCCAACTAAATCAGGCCGAGTATGGAAGAATGGATGCACCAACCCCAGCGTGGTTTGGCTCACGGGTTACTGATTTTCAGAGGTGCATGAGGGTATCCAAAGATCAGTTTCCCCTGCAAAACAAGATAGACAGCGGATGCCAGAATGGAGGATGAACCCCCAACATGGCTCAACTCGTCATCTTTAACTACATGCTCCCAAGTCGAAACTTGTCTTCCTAGAGCTGCATGGACCACATTTTCATTTGTTCCCCTTTCCGAGGAACTTAGGACAGCGCTCATCAATTGTCCACCTTAGCCTTTAGGAAATAATAATAAATTATTATCCCCTTTAGAGGTAAGGCCCCTAGCTTAGCCCCTAGGCCCACACACTTAGCCTCCTCCCTTACCCAACCTCATGGAAGCTTAGTCCCCCATCACTCTTTCTTCGTGGTCGGTGTGCACGTAGTGATGTTTATATTTTATTAATTATTTACATAGTTAAATATACAAAATTTGGCTCTTGGGATTTAACACCTAGGCTCTCCGACCTAATCACCAAATAAGCCTCCTAGCTTATTATAACTCGGCTCGCTAGCCTACAAAACATGTTTACAATACATAATATAACTGGGCTCATCCTTGGGGATATCACAACAATTATGGTCGATCCTTGTTGGCATTACTTTCTATAGACTTTGTCAATAGGGTTCCTCGTCTTTATGTATTATACTTCTTTAATCATGCACCATTAATTACTTTTTAAATGGATTCCCCAACAAAGTTTGAATTTGAACTATGCATGTTGATCAAATTTCTTCTATAACATAAGGACCAAGCCATGTTGTCTCTAACTTCCTGGGTTTTCCTTTGATTCGACTATCGTATAGTAGTATTAGGTCTCCATTTTTCATCTCCTTCTTTTTTAGATGACAATCATGCCATGATTTATGTGGTTGTTTTTGAACTTCTTTGTGGTGCATTTCTATTAATATTCCTTCTTCTATCTTATTCAAATGAAAAATGTAATCCTTCCTACTTCTGTCTTGGTCGAATTTAGCAACAGGTGCTACTATGTCTGAGTTGGCCCAGAAGTGAAGTGGTATCACATCTTCTTGTCCATAGACAATTTTAAAGGGAGTATGTCCATTTGATCGCTTATAAGTAGATATTTATTCCCATAAGACTACAAGAATTTTTCCGTCCCAGTCGTTCTTGTCGATGCCGCAGATTTTAGTGAACCCTTTATGTAGTGTCTTATTAAATGATTCAACAGCACCATTTTCTTGGGAATGGTAAGTCATTGTTCTTTTGTGATCAATAAGAAATTTCTTTAGTGGTACTTGGATCGTCTCGTTTACAAAATGTGCCCCTTGGTCATTGATTAGTGTTAGTGGACATCCAAATATTGTGATTATGTTCTCATAAATAAATTTCGCTACGACCTCTTTAGTGCATATTTCGACTAGTTCTGATTCCGCACACTTTGTCACATATTAGACTGCACAGATAATATAATATGTGCTTGTTCTTATTTCTATTTGAGGAAATAGACTGACAAAGTAGATGGCCCAAATCTCAAATGGTCGATTAGGGTTGAATAGTTGTAATGGCATTTCATTCTTCCATATAGATCGACCCATTCTTTAACAACTATCACATTTCTTGACATGTTCTCAACAATATTTATGTAGATTCGGCCACCAAAAACCTTCCTGAAGTATCTTTCACGTTGTCGTGTCAGCCTGAAAGTGGCCCCCAGCTGGTCTTCCATGTGCCTCGTTGATAATTTCTTCTCTTTCATGTTCTAGATAACATCTCCTTAAGACGACACTGAGTCCCAATTTGTATAGATATCCATTTAGTATTATGAATGGTGTTTCTTTTAGAGTTAACGTTTTCTTTTCATTTGTTGAGAGATCTTCAGGTTCCTTCCCCTCCTCTAAGAAATTTGTTATTTCTTCCATATCTTTTGGTGTTGCTTCAACATGGAATAGATGTGCGTCTAGAAGGTCATCATCTATGTCGGTCGGGTCCTCCTCTGTCTTGAGTCAAGATAGATGGTCAGGCCTGATGTTCTTTTTCCCAGGTCGGACGATTATATCGAATTCAAATTCTTGGAATAGTAATAACCAACGGAAAAATTTTCCTTGATGAACAGATTTATTGAATAGTTATTTTAATGCCTCATGATATATAAAAATGGTGAATGGGTTCACAAGTAAGTAATGTCAGAATTTCTACAAGGAAAATATCATTGACAAGGCTTCCCTTTCTATGATAAAGTAATTCTTTTCTTCTTTATTCAACTTTCAACTGGCATACACATTCGGGTGGTCAATTGTGTCGCTGTATGGTTGAGCTAGAACCGACCTGACAACGACATTTGAAGCATCGACATGGACATGAAACCTTCTAGACTAGTCAGGGAATTTTAGTATGGGGGTTCGACCAGTTTCTTCTTTAAATTTTTTAATGACTCCTGGAAGTCTTGAATCCATCTAAACTCAATTTATTTTCGAAGTATATTATCCATTCGGAAAGTGATATCTAAATAGTGGCGTAAAACTTTTTGGTAATACCGAGTATGTTCGAGGAAGATTTTAATATGTTTCTAATTTACAAGTGACTTCAAGTCAAGGAGGATTTTAATTTTTTCCATGTTGAATTTTACACCATCCTTACATACCACGTGGCCTAATATAATGCCAAATGGTGTGGCAAATATGCACTTCTTAATATTGAGAGACAATTGGATTTTTTTGCATCGCTCAAGCAATAATCTGAGCCATTACATATGGTTTTTGAATATGTTGTATATAGTCCAATCGTCGAAGTAGACAACAATTGTCTTGTATATGTATTCTTGAAATTATTTTACTACTATTCTTGAAAATATTGTTGGGGCATTATTTAGCCCAAATGGCATTACCTTATAGGAGAAGGAGCCAAATTTAGAGACAAATGTCATCTTTGGTTGATCTTATTTAGCTACAAGTACTTGATTGCATCCCAAAATTCCGTTTGTGAATGAGTAGCATTCATGACATGCAACTTCATTAATTATTTCGTCGACGAATGGAGTGGGGAATGGATCTATTAAAGTTAGTTTGTTGAGACCTTGGAAGTCGACGCAAATTCTTAATTTTTTAGGTGTATACTTATTTATTTGAACCACCCTAGGACTTGCCCATTCTTCTTTGTCGATTGGATATATGATTCCTACTGATAAAATTCCATCGATTTCCTTCTAAACGATGGGATTGTATTTGTGAGATAATTTGTAAGGTCACTTTTTGATCGGCTTTGCTCCAAGAATGAGTTCAATTTTCATTTCTCCCATTTCTTCTACAAGTCCTTTTAGATATTTATAGTCTTGTGCAAATACATCTTGATATTCTTTGAGTAAGTCGACTATTTCGTTTGTCTCCTTCTCCATCCAATAGTCGCCTACAAGTGTCATTTTTGGTCGATCGTCATTTGATATATTGAACTCTTTTGTCTTTATTTCAGAATTCATCCACTTTGGTGGTTTTGCTTCTTCGAGATGTTGATCCCCTTCTTCGATTTTGGTGAAGCTTTCTAGGAATTCAGGTTGTTCAATTTCCTCCTTTTCTTCCTAAGATATTTTTAATACTGATTTAACATAGTTTTGCATCATTGGGTGGCCAATTTTCCATCAAAATCTCTGGCCAGGACATGTTGTATTTTTCATATTGATTCTTTGTGTTGTTTTATTTTCATTATTCTATATCGAAACAAGGTGGAAAGTTGATGTCGATCTTTCATCGGCATTCATCTTCCTTTTTCCTTTTGTATAGTTGGTGTCAGTTTTTCTAGGAATATTTTAATTTGTTGTGTTTTTTCTCTTAGATGTTCCTCCTCTGAAATAAATTCGAATTATTTGATAAAATTTTCTTTAATGTCAAAACAATTGAGTGTATGGCCACATGCTTCTTTGATTTTGTACCATTTATTTGGTATTTCAACTAGTATGTTTGGAAATATCTATGGTCATACCCTTTCATCTATATATCCTATTTTGGACCTGTCATTCTCACAACAATGAATATGTTCGGTTGGATCGTACCCAATCTTGAATATAGGGATGCCAGTTGCTTTGGATAGTTTATTTTCTCCAAACCATTCTATAAAGTAAGTTGATACAGTTTTCCATGTTTGTAGTCTTAGGGAATGTGTTTCCCACCATCTTGCATCTTAGCATGTGAAGGTTTCCACCAGGATTTGAGTTCTACCTTGTTCTCCGATAGATTTAGAAACTTCCCCAACATGTGTCGACATAACATTTCATTTGTTGTAGTGTAGTGTCTTTTTCATCGTGTTGTCGGTCGAAATAAGTGTAGGAAATTGTTGAAGTCTCTTTTCATATATTATAGGTATTGCTTGAATTGAATAGCATGTTCTAGGAAGTGTAAATGGGATGACTTCAATGGTCCAGTAGTATTTTGAGTGCGCTTTATAATTTTCTATATGTTAATTGTATAGAGATAAATCAGAATTGTGTCCAACCGACAAGGGAGATTCCACTGATATTTTTCCTTGTGTGTTTGGTTTGAAATAATCTCTTTGTTCATTGATTATTTGGTATATACATCGTGCTTCTTGATCTTCTTCCAATTATTCACTCCAAGGTTTCCCTTCATTAGGGTCCAGAGGGATTATTATTTTTATTCCACTCCCTTTTAACTTGATTTTTTCCTTTTCGAGGGAGATAGTGGCTTTCATTTGTCATCTCCATGGCCAACCAACAAGTGCCACATAATTTGGCATTCCTTCAACTAAATCAATTACCTTGAAGTCAATTGGTGTCGGTATACCCATAATTTGAGTTTTGACGTTTCTAAGTATACCTATAGGCTCTATTAATATTTGGTCTACAAGCTTGAGGTAATTCAGTGTTGATGCTAATGAAGACTGACCCGGCCGTATCCAAGTATATTGAGGTAGGATATTTACTTTTGATCTAAATTCAACGACTACCCAGTTAAATAATACACCATGGATTTCTAATTCGACCCATGGGTCATAATATTTATTTTTATAGGAAAATTTTCGAACATATTTAGATGGCATTTGTCCTTCTTTAGACTCTCTTAGTATATTAAGAAGATCCATCAATTGACCGACTGAGTGCTTTTCCTTTAGGAGCTGGAAAAATTCTTGTACAATGTATTTATTTTTTCTTCCTTTGTTTGGCTAGTCTTGATTAGAATTTTTGAATAATTTAAGTGCATCCCTCATAATCTATTCTTCTTTGTTTGGATTTGGAAACTGACTAGACTTCCCTGGTTGTCGATCTTGTAAGGGAATATTATTAATGTCTTTTCATGTGCTTAATCTAGTAACAATATGTAATTTCTTTGAATTTAACCCTTCTTGTTTAAAGATTGTGTGTAGGATTTTTACGTTCTTTTTGGTCATGATCAAATCAAGTACTATTGGATAGTCTTCCAGTGAATGATCACTGATGCCACAAATGTTACAAAATTTCAGGTCGACCTGATATTTTATTGGGAAGTCGGGGCTAATGTGGTCATCTTTCCAGCAATTGTAACAGTAAGGTCGACCCTGGCCTCGACCTGGACCTTGGAACCCGGCTCGACCATGGTTGCCTCAACCTCGACCTCGACCATACTAATCAGTTATTCTTTCGTAGTTGTTATTTTGATCAGTTTCTTTGGTGTGATAGACTATGTTTACATTTCTATTTCGTGCATTTAGTCGGCACTCTAATGTTCTATGGTTGTGTGCTTCACAAATATGGAACCACTTGGTATTTTTCAATTTGTGTGGACAATATTTCATAGTATGGTCGGTTAGAGTTTCACATATGTTATAGTATGTATTAGCTTGCACGCGTCATGAATCTGTTTCTCTCAGCACTTGATCATTGAGGCTACAAGTATCTTTGGTGTGACCTTCTTCACAACATGTGGTACACCACAACTCACTTCTTCTTAATTTTAGATTTTTGATGGTCTGTTGTAGATCTTCTAGTTTTTCTTATCGATGAGGAATTTGATGGGTCGTCATCATCTGACTCAACACGTTGTGCTTTCTGTAATTTGTCTTCACATGAGGTTATCTCATAGAGTGATAATGGACTTCTGATTCGTTATAGTAATCCGGCTACATACCATTGTACTAGTAGACTTTGATTGATGGTCGATCGTATTTGGATAGGTATATCTTTGAATCTTTTGTCGTACTTGTGGACCGACTCGCCTAGTCATTGCTTTATTTCTTTCAGTTTTTGTGTGTCCACGTGTGTAACATATTGGACCTTGAAAAATGATAAAAAAAATTGCTCGTTATTTCTGATTTTGACCAGTTTTAACTTTCTATGAAATCCATGAACCATATTAGAGCACAGTGTCAAAGAGCAGCACCAAATTGTGCCATCTACTTATCTTCATATTTGATGTTTGTTGCATCCAAAAAAATTCCGCATATAAACCAATATCTTCTTGGATCTTCATCTCCTTCATAAAGGGGAATATTATTGAGTCCCATGGCTTCCTTTTTAAGAACACTAGATTTTTTTAATCCTCGACTTATCACACTTTTTGACTAGATGTCGAATTATTAGTTGGTTGTTGTTCCACCGACTTGTTTGTCAATCGGTATTATGATGGATGGTATGTTAAAAGTAATTTTTGCTTGTTCTCTTTATGATTTACTTCTTCAGTCTAAAAAAATTGGTCTTTATATTATATGATATGTCATTCTATCGGACGTATCAGTTCACAACTATAATCTATTAGATTTTGTTCTCTTGATATGGAATTTGGCAGGGGGGTCAGGTCCGTGAGATCCTTGATGTGAATGAGTATTTTATCGACTTCATTTATTTATGGATCGAAAATGAGTGTGTCATGTAAATTCCCATGATCATCAGTTCTATGCCATCATATTGTAGATTGTTCGTTGATCTGAAATCTCTATTGAAGGAATTCTCTAATTCAAGGGTTGGTTGCTTGAGCAGGAGGAGTGCATATCTTCGGTCTTGAATCTTTGTAATCCATGATTTTGGATTGGTTTTCCATTTGATGGGCGCCCATGCTAGCCTCTATCAATTGTGCTTCATCAATTCTGTCGAGGATCATTGTTGTTGTTGTTATTTCCATCTCTGGTCGATTTCTTTCAGACTCAGACTGCTCACGTGCTCTATCAGGTTGATATTCTTCGACCATTTTTCTATTCAAATTCTAGTTGTTCCACAGGTTACGAATCTCCTCTCTTTTCTTTTGTCTCTTGTCCTGTTCTAATTTTTGGATGTCGATCGTTTGTTTGTAAATTTTATTTCCTCTCGAAGACACTTATGCTTCAGACTAACAAACATCGGTATGTTCTTTTATTATGGCATCTCATGGCTCAGTCAACCCGTGATCATTGCCCCAACTTACTCAGTGTCGATGAAGATGGCCATGTTTATTTGCTCAAAAAGTAGTCCCAAGCTTGGTTTGTATCTTTGCACCTTTTTTCTAGCAATTCGGCCCACTTTTCATCTATCTCTTCCTAGTTACTAATTTGTCATAATTCAACGGTATCGCCTTTTCCTTTGTCGATAAAAAATTTATGAAGCAGTTTGGGGATGGTGCACAAAAATTCATCGTGTAGAATTTGTCTTTCATTGAGTCGAGGGATTTTTGATCCTCAATAGTTTGTTCTATTATGTAATTTTCAACAATTTTTTCAACCCACTCATGTAGGTTAGTTCGACCTCTGTTTGTAAGTTTGAGTGTTAAATTTTTTTGGGGGGTTCAATTTACACATTAACAGATTTGTTGATGTATTCGAACAAGGATTCTAGGATAGATTCTAGAAATATTTCATGAGTCTCAGAGAATAATCATGAGTGTGCTTCTGCTAGTGATAGGTTGTTTCTTCTTGTGTAATTCTTAATGTAATTTTCAATTTTTCGCTCCCACCATTCATGTATGTCTTGTAAATTTATCATCTATGTGATCTTCTGCATGCCCAGGTTTAGAACTATCGACAATGGAACCAATTTTGTAATCTAGGGAAAAGTAGGGGAGTGTTACTGGTAGTTCAGTACATAAGCAAGCATAGAATCACATACATATGGGCAAAGACATACACAAAGTAGTGGAAGCCCAAAGAACAACACTTTATTAGATAGATGAGTCAATATAGCACAACAGATACATATTTTATGATACATGCTTGTCTATTTATACCTACATATTTAGTTACCAGAAAGTCGTAACTAGTTAACTTCTTGGGTCTATCGGTTAACAGAACCCTCGACCGACTTATACTTTCGACTTCGACATTCAACCGACTAACTCTTAGTCGATTGTCAGGTCTATTCAGTAGAGTCAACTATCCCCCACAACAGTTCCCCTGGAAAGAGGATTCGATATGGATGACGAAAAGAAAAAATTTGACACCCTGCCCCTTGAAGAGAACTTAAGTGGTGCGTAGGTTACAGTATTGATTACACAAGCAACGGGGCACATGATATAATAAATGCACCGAGTCTCAAGATAACTTGATCGCACCAGGGCTAACTACAACTTAAATCCACCGAGGTGGAAAAATATTAAAATTCATCGTTTCTTCATACAAAAACAAGGTGGAACTGGTGCATAGAAATTATAAGAGTATCAGTGCTCTACATAGGACAAAAAAGGCAGAAATGGTGCACAATAGTTATAAGAGAACCGGTGTGTTTTTTTATTATCTTAAGATATGGGGTGTGTGTTTTATATTAATGTACCGATGTGTTTTATTATATTAATGTGTCAGTGTGTGTTTTTCAATAACCTACTGGTGTGTTTCAACAAGAACAGCACCGAAAAGAAAAAGAAAAAAAACCCTCTGCTACAACCTCTACTCGCCCAAATTTTTTCAGTTATATGGAACATCTGCTAAAACCTCTACAGCCGATAGAGGAGGTTGTAGCAGAGGTTTTTTTGAAAAAAAATTCAAATTTTGTAACACTAAAAACCTCCGCTAGAAGGTGTTCTCCTTGTAGAATTATTGGTTGTTACTCACAGGGTCTCTTCCATGCGTTATTTTTTCTAGTGCATGCGAGAGACATACTTGGTGGTCTGTCCTTCCATATTTCATTTGATACCTTTAAAATATTTTATCCTTATGTTTTCTCATGTTGGATGATTGGGGATACATAAATTCCCTACTTCCACTGGATCTCTTCCCATCAAATTCAACTCATTTTCTTGGGAATGGGATCTACAGACTTTATAGTACCTTGGGGCTTGCAATCATTAATGGTAGGATCCCTCACTATTGATAGTGGGAATACATCAATTTCCCATGATCAATGTATTCTACAAGTGTTCAACCATAGCACATGTATTCGCACTTGCTAGAATGTACTAGGTACCTTGATGCCCATGTAGATTTTTAATGACTAAAATTAGCAAACTGAAATTTTGTCAAACACTTAGCAACCTAGAGATAATTGTCTTCATAAAATTCATAAATGAAAAAACGCACATTCAGAAATTTCCATAAGTAGAAATACACATTGCTTAGCAAAATATGCAGTGGAAAAACACAGTGGACAACAACCCAATAACACTCAGAAATTTAGGCAAATGTCAAGTAAAACCCCAATGTGGGGAAACTCAACGAGAGAGAGAGAGAGAGAGAGAGAGAGATCTTATTATTATGCTTCAGGAAAGTACAAAACAGTAGAAAAACCACATTTCTAGCCATGGAAAATACCTCACAGCACCAAATCTGTCCCACAGAAATATGCCTCGTTTTCCATGCCAAAATTGTACTATTGTACGGCCACCTCCATACCTCATTTTCCATGCCCATAGTCAGTTGTATGGACTATTTTGTATGGCTCAGAAATAGTGAACAAAAAACTAATATCTACCTCAAAATTCATGCCTGAACCTGCCTCGATTTCCATGCCAAATATGTACGGTTGTACAGAATCATATGGATTGTACAGATCCATACAGTATGGCCTCCCATAGCAGAAAAAAAAATCCAACCCAAAACTCACAAAAAAACATTATCGGGATTCGTGCCCTCCTTCCTTGGAAAACGTGCCCTCTTTGTTGCTCACTTTCCTCTCTCAAACATCCTCAGAATATCTCTCTAACTCTCCTCCCGATGTCTTCTCAACATTCGACATGTATTGCACAGAACCCAATGCATTCTTTTATAATTTGAAAATGACATTTTCCCCCCCAAAGTGTCTTTTCACCTTCCCAACCCTAGATCCAAAGGCCAAGATTAGATCTTGCCTTTTTCAAGATCAAGGTTCATGATCCATTCCCTCCAAAATGAATCAATTGAAATATTAAAGTGATTTCACTTTATTGCATAAGTGCTTTATGAAAATAAAGCCACTTTAAAAATAGAAGATACACTTTATTAAAAAAGTCACTTTAGTAAAAGAACCACTTAAAACAACTTTATAAAAAATATTACAAAGTTAAGTGTCTGGTAGTGTAAGCATTAAGGTAACATCTGCATACAAGACAAAACATGTGGAGTACCTCCTGAGCTAAAAAATAACACTCCCTCTTAGCGAGGGAGGTACTTCTGGTAGTACCACCAGAATCTGTCTCCATCTCAACAGTTGCCATAGTTGCTCCCTTTGTACCAGAAGTCTTTGCTCCCTCTGAACATGAAGCCACTACTCCCATTGCACTAGAAGCCTCTATTTACCTTTGTTGTACCACGAACTGAAGACATGCTCCTAGGAGACTACACACTCTCCTGAGCATCCAACTGTGTCGACCCATGCCTGTTGAGTCCCTCGAGAGTCCTAGAAGAATATTGAGTGCCATGTATCAACTCTCTCTCCCGTGCTACCTACCAACTCTCTAAAACAGAATCTAAGTCCAAAAATCCACTGGACCCCAACACAGGTCTACCCAATAACCTATACAAACCCTCATACTTGACACCAAGCATTACTGATGTGTCAACAGTTGCTCCCACAGGATACAAAAACACATGTCCACTATTGAAAACAAATCCAAATCCACTCTCATCCAAAGTTGACACTGAGAGAAAATTAATTGTCAACTTTGGAACATATAACACCTCGCCAACCTCCAGAAGACCTCCTGACTCTAGTTGGAATCTCATCCTTCCAACCCCCTTTACTGCATGTTGTGGGCCGGCTCCACAATTCACGCTACAGTCTGAGTCTATCTCTGTAAGATTGAGGAAAATTGACCTCAACCCGGTCATGTGCCGAGAAGCACCACAATCCACAAACCAAGATTCAATGTCCTCGAACACTAGGCATCCACTACCCATGGAACCAGCCATGATAGAGAACTCCTTCTCAAATCTATGAGAAAACTCTGCAACTTCTGCTAAAGCTGACACCTTTGGTTTCGGTTTCTTCTTCTTCTTGTTCAGACATTGACTAGCATAGTGGTCAGTCTTGTGACATGCAAAGCATTTCACCTTGCTCATGTCCTTCTTATTTCCCTTTACCACAAGAGAAACATTCTTGTTGTCTGCACCATCCAATGCATTTTTCTGAGACCCCTCTTGGATCTCCTCCTGCATAAAATCATCCCATAATTTTCTCTAATCAGGGAGCTTCTCTCTCCCCACCACGCACTTGACGAAAACTTCCCACTCCTTGGTGAAGCCTTTGAGGGTTATCCACACCAACTCTGAGTCGGGAATGACTTCTCCAACAACTGCCAATTTTTCCTTCACCTATGAAACTTGGGTGAGGTAGGTGGCCACACTCTCTCCTTTGACCATCCTAGCTCCATGGAGCTTGTCCCGGAGAGCCATTTTCCAGTTCTTGTTCTTAGCCTCATACAAGCCTTTCAGTACAACCCACATTTCAATGTTTGTCTTCTTCTCATCCAAATGTGGAATAAGGTGGTCTCTAACCCCATCCAAGATGATTCTCTTAGTCTTGGCTTCCCTCACCTCATGAACATCAAGAGTTATGGGATCTGAAGTAGGTACATGCACAATGGTGTTCGCAAATGACCACAATTTGTTCTCCTTGAGAACATTGTTGATTCTAACCTTCCACTGCAGGTAGTTGGAGATCCCCTCCAATCTATCTTCAAACCTGATGCTAGAAGTCATCTTTGTCCACCTGACAAAGAACCTTTTATGCCTTCTTCAAGGAAATACAACAGCAAATCACTTGTTGTCCCAAGTGCCAAATGTTGCCCACTGAACTTTAGAGCACAAGCTCTGATACCATGTAGATTTTTAATGACTAAAATTAGCAAACTAAAATTTCGTCAAACACTTAGCAACCTAGAGATAATTGTCTTCATAAACTTCAAAAATGCAAAAAACAACATTCAGACATTTCCATAAGCAGAAATACACATTGCTTAGCAAAATATGCAGTGAAAAAACACAGTGCACAGCAACCCAATAACACTCGGAAATTTAGGGGGGAAACCCAATGAGAGAGAGAGAGAGAGATTATTATTATGGTTCAGGAAATTACAAAACAGCAGCAAAACCACATTTCCAGCCAAGGAAAATACCTCACAACACCAAATTTGTCCCACATAAATCTGCCTCATTTTCTGTGCCAAAACCGTACTATTGTACGGCCACCTCCATACCTTCTTTTCCATGCCCACAGTCAGTTGTACGGATTGTTCCATACGGCCTAGAAATAGTGAACAGAAAACTGAAATCCACCTTGAAATTTGTGCCTGAAGCTACCTCGATTTATGTGCCAAATCTGTACGGATTATACGGATCCGTATAGTACGGCCTCCCACAGCAGAAAAAAAAAAAATTCGACCCAAAACTCACAAAACAAAATTCTCGGGATTCGTGCCATCCTTCCTTGGAAAACATGCCCTCTTTGCTACTCACTTTCCTCTCTCAAGCATGCTCATAAAATCTCTCTAACTCTCCTCCCGATGTCCTCTTAGCATTTGACATGTCTTGCACACTACCCAATGCATTCTTTTATAATCTGAACATGACATTTTCCCCCCCAAAGTGTCTTTTCACCTTCCCAACCCTAGATCCAAAGGCCAAGATTAGATCTTGCATTTTTCAAGATCAAGGGTCATGATCCATTCCCTCCAAAATGAATCACTTGAAATATTAAAGTGATTTCACTTTATTACATAAGTCCTTTATGAAAATAAAGTCACTTTAAAAATAGAAGGTACACTTTATTAAAAAAAGTCACTTTAATAAAAGAACCACTTAAAACAACTTTATAAAAACTATTACAAAGTTAAGTGCTTGGTAGTGTAAACATTAAGGTAACATCTGCATACAAGACAAAACATGCAGAGTACCTCTCTAGCTAAAAACTAATAGCCCATTGTCATTGTATGTTGGTTATCTTTCATCCATTGATGGTATACATCAATGATCGGTAATCAAACAATTTATCCCATGTTCTACATCATCTCATCTATTCACATGGTGGAGATTCATACATTTGACAAGTTTGGATTGAATGCATTGGGCCATAGTAGCATCCCATTTTTATGTTTTGATTGAGTTGCATAGGATAGTACCACTTACTCACATGGAATTGGTACTTTTGGAGGATCAATTTGTTCATCTCATTGTTCTAGATATCCTCTTAATATATTCTAAGATATGGATCCATCATGTATTTTTTATGGCCATGACCTTTAATTTACACACATATTTCATGAATCCATAGTGTACTTGATTTGATGGTCATTATTTTCCACACCTAAGCATGGGTATGCATGCCTCGAGAAGAGAGCCATCTAATACCTTGGTTTCTATCATAAGTACTTCCCATATCCAACATCTAGTGCACTCCACCTAGCCCCACTCAGTGTCTTCCTCTGCAATATTGTAATGTATTTTTACCATCAAATCCCCTTCTGACCTCACACATTAATGGGAATCTATTTTAGAATATTTTTAAGGTATGAGATGTAATATTATATGCAGAAACAGGAATATTCAATATATATCAATGGAACGGAAAAATATTGAGAAGAGAAATACCAAAAATAATACCTTTATTCAAACAAGTCAATGTTCACTTGCCTCTTCAAGGGGGAAACCTCTAGCAAAGTATTTCTCTATTACAATAATTCTCAAGACAAATCTTTATCATGCCTCCTTGATCTGAAATGATCTTTTAAATGGTGTGGTTAAGTATTTTGCATGAGTTGATTTACCATAGAAATTAAAGAGGAGAAAAAGGAGTTTTAATGAAATAATGTTGCATCCATCATAAAGAATGAAAAACAAAAAATGAGCATTAAGAACAACAAACCATAATGCCAAAACTTGATAACATATTTTCGCAAATTTGCCTACATCTTCGGGTCTTTGTCTCGGTGTGGGAGGCTTCCTTATTAATATTCAATGCTTCAAAAGTACATCAAAATTACATCAATTTGTTCTATGACTGACACAGTAATTTTATTCTTTGTCTCAATAACTCAATGCAACAGACGGAACTGAAAAAGGTGGGGTAGAACTCCTAGAAATGGCATCCAAAGCTTTGTTACTCTCTTATCTTCCCTACATAAAAATGGCTTGGACTTCACAAATTCTTCATCATTCTCTTGTTCTGAACTTTTTCATGTCTATAAATAGACTTGTTTTATATATAATTTGAGTTTTGGTTCACATCCCAACTTCCTCCCAAGACCTGGCCTCAATCTGAGCTCCAAATCCTCAAAAAAAGGGAAAAAATACCATTATAACAGGCCTGAAAATATTAAAAATTCATTTTCCAAATTTGAAAAACCACATTTTGGAAAAATTTGGCATGCGTGCCCCTTTCAGATAGGCTCCAGGTCATATGAGATTCCATATGGTCGAGCGCCATCCCCTAAACAACATTGATCCCCCTGGTCCTTAGGATCGTGGTCGTGTGGAAGGCAGGTGTCTGCGTGCTAGAGGAACTGGTTCTAATCATTGGCCCTTGGTTCCCTGCCTTGTTCAAAGGGCTAGCCCTGCCAACCTAGTACTATCCCTTAAATCGCACGCAATACCATAAAAAAACAATGTAAAGTGGAGTGTAGTTAATCTCTGCCCCTCCGCCCTTGTGGCTAGCAGAAAGTGGTTAGAACGTTGCTTTCTTGAGAGGTCAGGAGGTCAATCCATCAGAGCTACATACCAAATTTTTGACCCAGCCCTTATTAGCCTTACCCGGGGTGCCACATGGAACCCTGTGAATGGGCCACTTGGCAACATATAACTTGCTCGAGCCAACTCAGTACACAGTCAACCTATCTAGTCAGTGGTCCATTCAGCTTATCGAGTCAACACAATACACCACATGTCACCTCCTCATCCTACCACTTCACTTCCACATCACTACTACACATTATTTTGTACTACCATGTGTCTGCACTAGGGTTTACCATGTCACTGTATGAAATTCCACGTCAGTGTCCGTACATTCCAGCCATATGGCACATCAGCACTCGAAAACACCAAATATGCATGCCATGTGTCCACCTCTTGTCTTTCCACATCAGCATGTTGACATCATCATGACATCATATGCCATGTCATGATGGTGTACTGCTAACATCAGTAGTATGGACTGTTGATTTTTTACTTTGACCTTTTTTGCATGTTTGGGAAAATCTTCAAATCATGATATCTTTCACATAGGGAGTCTATTTTCGAAAAACAATATATTGTCGAAATCAGCACGATGAGCACTACACGATGGAAATGGTTTTGTTTGAATACAAGAAGTTTGAATTTTGGGCCTTTTTGGATCCATTTGGATCACACCTCCCCACTGAGACCTTTTGGTCCTCCAAAAGGATATTAACCCGACTTCAAGTGCGGGAAAGGCCTCCCCACTTGTCCTTTGTCTATCAAATATGTCTTGTGCACCTTTCGCATCATAATCAATTGCAAAAAAACATGATAATTGAACACATATTGTTAGCCATTTGCATTTGCTCGCATCTTTCTAAACCCACTACCATCCATCTAGAAAAAATCAGCAGCGATAACCATATCAGAAACATGATTGAAAATGAACCAATATGCATGTTCTTCTTTACAGGTTTGCACGACAAAAACCCATCTTCAAGAAAAGTATGTCTAGATCTACATCCTATGACCATTTTAATTCCATGCTTAAGATCAACTGGTACAATTATAGGTGTATTGCTTACATAAGTTTCCTTCTTCAATTGTTCCATTGTAAAAAGAGATTGATTCCCTTTGATATGATGAGCATGCACAACATATTTTGTCCCTTTTTTAGTTAAGTGATATTGATTATGTTCCCTAAAGAATATTTATTTTCTATCATATAAATAATGGCTACCCAAGACCATTCCACATGCTTCTAGCAGTACCACATCGCATTTTACTTCATCCACAAACTTAGATGTAATTGCAAACTTTGTGACACATTACTTTGTTATGGGCAATTTTTTATTTTTGCTTATCCAATTTAGTGAATAGGGTTTGTGATGCATATTAGTTTTTAATCCCAATTTCTTAACCACTTCTACTGAAATTAAGTTATCTTGAGATTTGTTATCTAACAAAGTGTTGATCTTGGTATGTTTCATAATGACCCTTATATGAAACAATTTACTTCTTGAATCAAAACCATCACCAATTTTACCTACAAACCAATTGTTGTCATTTTAGTCTCATCACATGAATCTGACCCCAAGTATGTTGGTTGTGTTGTTTCTGCAACTTTTTTCCTCCCTTTCCTCTCTTTGAACCACTTTGGTTTCTTCTCTAGGTGCAATTTTCAGCAATGTTCATCATCATGCCCTTCTTTCTTTCAATGCTTGCAAGAGATGTTCTCTTTCCTCACTATCATTGAGTTTTCTTTCTTCGCATTCCCTTTTCCTTTGCCTTCTTTCTTTGAAGATGATTCCCTTGATACACCAACTCCAGTTTTCCTTGCTTAAATATATGTTTCTTGAACAGAAACATCATCAAGATTAGTAGGTCCAAACATAAACATTGTATTATGAATATGTGCAGGAAAACCTCCTATATACTTCATAAGAGTTTCTTCTATATGTAATGGAATATTTAACATCAAATCCATCTTATGAAATTCATATGTGTATTCTTGCACCGGTTGTTCTTTTCTTAATTTAAGACTTTTCCATTCAATTAAAGACTTCTCCTTATACCCCAAAGGATAGAACTGTTTTCTAAGTGCAAAAAATAAAATCTTGCCATGATAGAAATACATTACCAGTTTTTTGAGTACCATATTGCAACTTACTCTTCCACCATATGAGTGTTGTGCCTGCAAGACGAAGCGATGCCAATTTGATCTTGGTTGCCTCATCATTGATTTTTTGCACATTGCAATATACCTCCATCTGTCTAACCCAACTATCAAGCTTCTCAGCATTGACTTCTCCATTATACACAGAAACTTGAATTTCACATCAATTTTAAGTAATGGCATGTCAGGCTTATGTTTATGGGAATGAGAATGCTTTCTTGCAGAAGTAGAATTTGAACTTGTACTTGAAGAAGAAGAAGAAGAAGGATATGAAGAAGGTGAAGGAGGAGGTTTTGGAGGGTCTTATCCCTCTTCATTTTTTTCTTTATTTGAATATTCCCCTTGAATTGGTCTCTTCTATTCCAAGTAATCAGCATACAACACTTTTACCATCTCCAACATGGCAAAGAAAGTTCTTTGAAACTCTCTTTCATTTTGAGAAAGTCCTTCTTCCCATGTCATCTTCTCACTTTGAGATGTCCTCTTTCTTTATCCAATCTCAGGATCTCCTTCTACAATCTCTCCTTCTCCACGACTTAACTTTTCCCTAGTGATCATGCATACTCAAAACAACCAAATGTCAACCTACTATGATGCCACTTGATCCGAAATGATCTTTTAAATGACTTGGTTAAGTATTTTGCATGAGTTGATTTACCATAGAAATTAAAGAGAAGAAGAAGGTGTTTTAATGAAATAATGTTGCATCCATCATAAAGAATGAAGAACATAAAATGTGCATTAATAACAGCAAACCATAATGCCAAAACTTGATAATGGAGTTCGGCAAATTTGCCTACATCTCTGGGCCTTTGTCTTAGTGGGGGAGGCTTCCTTATTAATATTCAATGCCTCAAAATTACATCAACATTACATAAATTTGTTCTCTGACTGACATAGCAATTTTCTTCTCTATCTCAGGAACTCAATGCAATAGACAGCACTGAAAAAGGTGGAGTAGAACTCCCAGAAATGGCCTCCAAAGTTTCGTTACTCTCCTAGCTTCCCTGCATAAAAATGGCTTGGACTTCACAAATTCTTCATCATTCTCTTGTTCTAAAATTTCTCATGGTTGTAAACAAACCTGGATTATATATAATTTGAGTTGGGGGTCACATCCCAACTTCCTCCCAAGAATTGGCCTCAATTTGAGCTCCAAATCCTCAAAAAAAGGGTGGTCGCGTGGAAGGTAGGTGTCCACATGCTGGAGCGATCGGTTCTAATCCTTGGTCCTTGGTTTTATTCCTTGGTTGGTGGGATAGAACTGTCGACCGGGTGCTATCCCTTAAATCCAACACAATACCATAACAAAAAAATGTAAAAGTGGAGTGCAATTAACCCATGCCCCTCCGCCCTTGTGGCTAGCATAAAGTGGTTAGAATGTTACTTTCTCGAGAGGTCAGGAGGTCGATCCCCCGAAGTTGCATACCAAATTTTTGACCGAGCCCTTATTGGCCTTATTCAGGGTTCCATGTGGTACCCTTTGATTGGGCCACTTGGCATCATATGACTCGCTCGAGCCAACTCAGCACATAGTCACCATGTCTAGTCAGTGGTCCAGTCAACTTGCCAAGTCAGCATCGTACACCACGTGTCACCTCCTCAGCCTGCCATTTCATTGCCACTTCACTACCACACATCCTTCTGTACTTCCACATGTCTGCACCAGGGTCTGCCATGTCACTGTACGGATTTCCACATTATCATCCATACAGTCCAGTCATCTACCACATCAGCACCCAAAAATGCCAGATATGCATGCCACATGTCAGCCTCTGGTATTGCCATGTCAGCATGTTGATGTCATCATGACATCATGTTGACATAATCTTCCATGTCATGTTGACTTCAACAGTATGAAATGTTGACTTTTTACTTTGATTTTTTTTCATGTTTGGGAAAAACTTCAGATCGTGATATATTTCGCATACGGAGTCCATTTTAAAAAAAGAATATATTGTCGGAATCAACACGACGAGCACTATGCAATGGCATGGTTTCGTTTGAATGCAAGAACTTTTAATTTTAGGCCTTTTTGGATCCATTTGGATCACTTCTACTCTTATTTATACTAATTTTATCTTATAAATAACATTCTAGAGGAAGATCTTTCTAGAAGTGGAAGCTTCTATTAGATCTTCTTACATTGACTTGTTGATATTTATTAAATAGGCCTTATTATCTAATTTTGGCCTCTATTACATGGAAAATATATTATTCTATCTATGTGAGGGGTTAGGGAGGTTAGGTCAGCATGCCCTCCCCCTTGAAAAAGAGCCTTGTCCTCAAGGCTTAAGATGAGAAAATTGTTGCAGAATGGTAGTCGTCTCCCAAGTGGCATATTCTGGTGGAGTATCCTTCCATTGAACTAAACATTACTTGATGGTGTGCTAACAAAGATGACACTTGCGCTGGTCCAAGACAGCTTGTGGTTGCAACCAAATGGAACCTTCTTCATCCAACTCTGGTAGACTGGTCTAGGTATGGAACTTGGTGCCAAGCACTTTCTTCGGGCATGATAGACGAAAAACATGATGTAGCTTGGAGTGACTGGGAAATGATAAATAATATGCCACTGGTCCCATGCGTTTTAGAATAGTATAAGGACCATAAAATTAGGGGGTAAGTTTCTGACACTATTGGGATTTTAGTGAAGTCTTCTTATACGGTTGTAGATAGAGAAACACCTAGTCCCCTTCAGCAAATTGACGTTCAGAATGAACCTGATATGCATGTTACTTCATGAAGTTTTGAGTTATGACCAAATGTGTAAGATCGTCTAATTGGGGTAGTGTTTCCTTAGGTGAAACCTCGGAATCTTCATTATAAATATCCTCAGAAATGGCCATAATATATATATATATATCGTGTGCCCAGGAAAGTATTTCTTATCACAATTATTGTAGGGATACTGAAAGGGAGGGGTGAATCAGTATGATCATTTCATACCACTTTTAACCACAATATATATTTTTTCACTTTATCAACATTGTTCAACGTGCACAGTATGCGGTCGACGCAACTAAAAATTAGTAAACCCGTGCGGATGCGGAAATGGTGCATTGATGATTTTGGTTAGGCCTCAACCACTTCTGGGATGAAGTAGATATCGACCATACCTCAAAATATCCCTCAAATTCTTCCTTGGGATCACTGAAAGGATTGGAGGTACCTTCAAAGGCATCCCCATTCACATTGGAAACCAGTTGCGAAATATCTAGCAATTCTCCTATAAATAGAGGATCATTGTATGCAAAAAAAAAAAATCAATTTGAGTATTGTTATGATGTTCAATTTGTCTTTGAGAAACCATCTTTCTTGTAGAACTATTTGAGCATTCATAGAAAGTGTTTCACCTCTCTCCTCTTGAGAAGTTCAACTATCAATTCTTCACCATTACATTTTCATTTTCAACCATTGTTAAAAGAGAGAAAGCCTTTGTTTCGGGACTCAAGATCCTTCCCAAGGAGGAAGAGCGGACTCATAAGTTCCCATATTTCTCCTAGGTTTTATCAATTCGAAGATCAATCTCATTTGGTAGATATTCTTGTGTCTCTTTCTTGCATCAATTTTAGTTGTTACATGTTTGGTTTAGTTTTATTTCCTTGTTGTTCATTTCTTGTTTTCTACTTAGTTAAACCACTAATCAACTAACAAACTGATGTGATGTCTTTCCAGCCTAACTAGATAGTTAATGGACATCTTTTTGCTCACACAAGTGACAAAAATAACCCAATAGATTGGTGACCATACTGGGGATTTTGGATCAAAATCCTCCACAATTAGGTTGTTAAAGATTTCTTTCTCACTCATTTGTGTTTTCAGGTATTAAAACCAGCCTATTCTCACCTTCCAAGAGAAGGATTTCATACCACATTGAGTGAAATTGTTCAAAATTTTTGTCCCACCAACTTCTATGTGTGCGCATGGGTTCAGAGAAAATAGACACACAGTCTGCGCACATTCATGCTCTATCATAACTATCCAAATGCGCACTATGCGCCTTGTGCACAAATTTTTTTGGTTTAGTCGTGCACTAGTCTTATTTTTTCTAAATTGTAAGGCTTGAGCAGTTCACTTCCACCAAGTAGTTTAGATTTGATTTATGCATTATTGTAAAAGCCATTAATAGCATGCTTGGAGATCCACTCTTGCATACATATCTTAAAACCACACATAGACATTTAGGGAGGATAAAAAGAACCTTTGCATCTTTTACTTCCTTACTTACCACATGGATGGCCTAAATCTTAGCATGTGAATTTCAATATCTTATTTTCTTTTATAAAGTCATCACACTAATCAGGGACTAGAAACTTATTTGAGTAATATTGGAGTATGCTCTTTCCTCGCACCCTAGTGTGATCTTGGAAATCAGAAAAGAGATTTCCATAACAAGTCTGCATCTCCCTTAAATAAAATCAACCAATCTCTAGGAGAGGTTAATACCTCTTAGCTTATTTTGAAACTTAAATCTAAGATTTTTAAGGGCCCATATGCCCACATGCATACAATCCTAGGATAGTTTCAAGTTCTTAAAGTAAATCACCTAGGAAGTCTAAAATATTGTAAGGGCCCACACATGCCCATATGTTCACAATCTAGGGACAGTTTCCAAGCTTTATTATATTAAAAAAAATCCTAGGGAGATAAAATATTCAAAGTAAGGATGGCCATATACACCATGTTAGCTTAAGGTTCTTTCGTTTGCAAGGGTCATTTGAGAAAATTTATTAAGTTATCTAAACAAGAAAAGTAAAGGACCACACGATGTCCACCATTGTTATCGGACTAATCGGTAGGTGCGGACACTAACAGATCTCCCTAGATCCACCTGGATCTAGAACAAAACAGGACATGACATGACTCTTTCCCTAAGTTTTGACCATTGAATTAGCTAGTAGGGAGGAACAAGTAACATACCTTTGTATCGCTTCCTAGGGTCTTTGTTGCTCCCGCTTCGCTCCGGTGCTCTCGTGAAGTCAAGACCAAGACAACACAAACCAACCAAAGTGAAGATAGCAAAATATATTCAACTGTCAACTTATGTGTATGATCAAGGAATTACACAATAAAGTGAGAATAGCTTTATGGGAAAGGGACATGCCATTGTATCATATTAATTGAAAGTAGAACATTACAACCTGATCTCCTTGATGTTGCAAGCTCCCTTTCAGTGACTCTTGGCTCCAACACACACACTTGCTCAAACCTTGTATGAAAAAAGATCAAATCCTCTTGATAGACTTGCTAGAGTCTCCAAGCTCTTGTTCAAGCTAGGTCCTTCACACAATCTTTTCACCAATTCTCCAATGAATCTTGCTTAACATTTTCCATGAGAATTCCCTCAATATATAGGAGAGAATGAGATGGTTACTTGGATAATAATGATCCCACAATATCAGGTAATCCAGTGCAAGGATAACCATTCGAATGCCAACCCATTCTTCTAGAATATTCCCTTCTAGAACCATCGAGAATTCATCTTTTTCCAAGCTTTAGAGAAGGTTCACACCCTAACTATGTAACACAGTGCGAGAAGTTTGCACCCTAGCTTAAGGAAGACTGTGAGAATGGGTCATTCTCTCACCCTAGTATACTAGCCAACTGCGAACTCTCTTCAAAAGTGAGTTTTCTGAGAAGAGATGAATGCCAGTTTTCTCTGGATAAATTTCTTATGAGGAGCCTGAGTACACCATCTTCAATACATCATCATGATGACCAAAATCATGGGTAACAAAATGCCCCCAAAAGTATGAGGCTGGAATCAGTGACAGCCGAAAGACTTTGTAAGCTACATGTGTGTGTCGGAAACCAGGAGCGCACCTAATCGGAAACCTATGAACAAAAAAGCATCTGCAGAATATCATATATATTAATTCTGAGGTAGGCATTCCCATACTCAGATCACAGACTGATGACATTGTAGACATGGGTCATGGCCACCAATCATACACTGTGGATCCATGTTGTCAAAATATAGCATAGCCACCAGGAATACACTGTGGATCTATGCGAGAAAATTCAAATTAAGACGACATAGCCACGAGACATACACAGTGGATCTATGTGTCACAAATTATACATATTCCATCGCAACCTGGACAAAGAGATGATATCCAGGGTATTCAATCTTGTCGCCCAAAAGTACGAATCTAACCATGTGATTACATGTATCAAAGTCGAACATGGTAGAAACCACTTGATTATCGGTCATTGATGAAACCATTAACAAGTGCGAGGGAAATCACCATTGATGTCAATCACTCCCAAGGTACTCTAGTACAATCCTTCGAATGTGAATAAATGAACTGAAGTCGAACACTCGGCGGAATCTTTCGATCAGGGGTCAATGATGTAAACCCACTGTCGAAAGAGAGGAAACCTGCCATTGAGGCATGCAAGTTCCAAGGTACCAAATAATTTCTAAGTCTTGATTCCGGATAATGAGCTGAATTCGACGGAACAAAACTCATCACAGGAGGGCCTTGATGTATCCCCCATCAATGACACGAAATGAGTAACAGATTTTGAAGGTGAAACAGAGTATGATGTAAGTTGAACTGGACACAGGGAAGCCCAACACGGAGAGAATGGACAACTGCAGATGGTCAAATCAATAGAGGTTTTAGATGAACTTCTCTTGAACATATGAACGACACGACCAATGATTTGGAAGCATTGACTCAAAGACCACACAGGGAATGACCTTGTAGAAAATCAAATGAGAGATAAATGGATTTCCGAAACTGGCTTCAAAAAATGAATAGGGGGTGTCATGTTCAAGAGCGACACTTACTGCTGTTATCACTCTGTAAATTTCCTAGAGGTTGAAAAAGAGGAAATCTGCAAAGGTAACCTTAACCAACCACTTTTAGAGCCGGATTCTAGCCCTTCCAGCTCCAGAGAGGGATCTCTCTGTATGATTTAGCTTTGTTTACTTTTAGGTTTTAGGCTAGTTAAATAAATCATTGGTTTGTTTTGTTGTAAAAGGTTTTTTAAAGTCGGTTGAAACAAATTACACATCCATTGGGCTATGGGGTCTGTACTTAAAATTTGAGATGCAACCAGAAACGCTGAAGAAATTTTTCACAAGGCGAGGTAACAAGCTTACTGGATCTTTGATAATTTAAGTGATGGGCAGAAGAAATATTAGGAAAATAACTCCAATTAACAAGCACTTAAGAATCTCTTAACTGAAGATATTTAGAAGATGAACATTAAAATCTACAGAATCGGAGACAGGGTATCAGTGATAAATCCTGCAACATTACGTTATTCTTATAGATTAGTTATGGAAAGACAAGATAGTCACAAAGCAAGAAAACATATAACTAAGAAAAACACATCACCAGTGAAACATGTGCAGGAATCCTGTGAAAAGCCTCTTCTTTATTAATGGTGGATCACGTCAAAAATGTTACAGCTCGATAACAACCGGGTGTACAAATCAACCACCCCTCAATACATTGAAAAAGAAGTATTTATAAGTCAAAATACAAAGCATCCAGTCATAACTGACAAGGATGTGTCCATACTATTATTAGCATAGCTAACTCAATTAATCAAAAACCGTTTGGTGATTCATCAGAACTGTTTGCTAAACTTCTGGGTAGGTCGTTGGTGAGGTGCCTCCACAACCTCTGCTGACAGGATAGCTGACTGGAAATGACAGCTCATCTACTAATCTAGTAGATCGCACAGCTCTTCCCATCGGATATGAGTTGGCACTGTCACTTTGAGCAACCTCCAGTACACTTCGTCCATGTCTGTGTACTTCGCGAATGTAGGCTTGACGA
>ML838191.1:0-44643 GCA_009831015.1 Picea engelmannii | reverse complement strand
AAAACTAGAATAAATTCTTAAGAGTCTCTACTCACCGATAGTGTGGATAGTGCATGCTTTACACACCCATGGAAGACAAACTTGTATCAACTGCAAGGTCTCCCATAGCTAAACACTCAACAAAAAAGGCTTTCTATGTTCAAAGGTTCACTTCCAAAAACTGTGAAGCTGAAATAACTATATCTTATGTTTGGATTTAAGGCATCCTAATTATTTGAGCTTTCCCTCTAGGGTTGGAATTAAAGAAAGCCATTTGTATCCTAGAGTAGGCACGTACTTGGTAAAGGCCATGCCTTTTCCCCATTTCTATTCTTGTCACCATGCAACCCAAGGTGTTAGAAGGCCAAGCTTAAGCATGAGGGTATTTAGAATGTGTTATTGGGTTTGCTCTAGAGTGAATTTGTCAATGTTAGCCAAATTATATTTTATTTTAAGGTCAACTCGAGAGAGTCAAATTCATGCTACATTGTCAATCTAATCAATATGAGAGAAAATGTGTTTCCTAAAAGGCCTCAACACTAAGAATGAGGAAGATTCAACAAAAAAATTACCTTCTAAATTTACAAGAGGGGACCACCATAAGCAATGCTCATCAAGAGAGAGGTCGATCTAGAGAGACAATTATTTCCAGGATAGTTGGGGCTTACTAGCCTTGCAGGTCTTCCATGCACTCTATAAAAGATAAGTATTGACAACTCTATTATGAGAAGGGTTGTTGAAATGTATTTGAAGAGTAACTCCCACTCTATAAAAGATAAGTATTGACAACTCTATTATGAGAAGGGTTGTTGAAATGTATTTGAAGAGTAACTCCCTACCAAGCTTGCATCGTGGGCATAAGGCCTTAACTAATTTGATGCCCAAGATTAAATTTTCATGCTTAATTTCTTTCTATAGCTTGAATAACCCATTTCCTACACAAAAAATGGACTCGAAAGTGAGCTCTGATAATACCCAACTCTCTTAATTATCGCAGGTGCAACAGAGCTCCCTTGATTTTATTTCTCTTTATCCACCAAAAAATTATGAGGGCCCTCTCCAGCTTTACATATGTCTTCTTAGAGAGAACCTAGAAAGAGGAGTAGTACACATGTGTTGTAGCCAAAAGATTTGTGCATATTTGAAACTTATCAACTAAGTCGCCTAAGGGTTTTGTCACCCATTTGAATATCTTCTTTTCTGCCCTCTGGACCACTACCCCATAGAGATCTTTAGGTGATGCCTAAAAGACATATGATATTCCCAATAATTTAAAAATCTAGTCAAGTTACATCCACGTCAACTAATTCAACAAGATTAACCAATTACGGATAAAGCATTATCTTTGTTTGTAGCATTGTTTTTGGCCCACTGGATATTAACACCAAGGAAACATAGAAAGTGTCAGAGCATTCCACAATTTCCTATAGATTTTTGTAAAAGAGATTGTATGGACAAAGGAGAAATTAGGGTTTCAATCCATTCACTATTGTCTGGAGTTATAAGGAGAATTGTATGGACCAATCTTACATACTGAATAGAAAAGACCATATGATGGTTCCCCCCTATTTTTTTGTGTGTTACGTGTGTTAATCTAAATGTCTATTAAATGTATGATTATTATAATACATGTATATATATTTTACTCTAAATCATTCAAATCTATTCATGTAATGTTCATTAGTGTCTATAGTGGGAACTTACCCTTGTTAGGATATTGAATATGCCAATACTAATGAACTTCATTGCTAGCCAAAGTTTGGAACCTAGGGTATGGAATTATAACCAACAATTGGTTCTTTTGACGGGACATGATGAAGCTATTGAAGAAAGCATGGACATGACATGGAGACCATCAAGGAGGGAGATTCAAGACTGGATGACTGAAAGAGAAATCAAGTTCACATAGAAGGAAACCAGGAACCTGGTACATATCGACGTTGAAGTGTGGAAACACAAGTACCTTTACTCTGATAAGCATGACATATTTTTCATTGAATTCACTTTTTTATTGCATGAATGGATAAAAAGGCAGGAGGAAATTAATACCTTGAGATTCTCCCAATAATCAATGGTGTGGGACCAAGCAACAATTAATATATTGAAAACCCTAGACAGTAAATGGACCTGAGTAGTTGATTTATAGTTTAACAAGATTATGGAGGCATATGTTGTAGAAATTGTTATTGAATACCATACTTCCTTTTGCATGGCTGGATGATAATTTGGGGTTGGACTGAGAGGTAGATTGCTCGAAGAAATACCATTGTGGATTAAGATGTTGTTCATTGAAAATGGATTGATGTAGATGAGACTCGTCACAAGGTAGTGTGAGTCCCTCACATCAGGGGGTAGGGGAAGAAAGAAGGGAGATGAGATGAGAAGATAAAAGTGAAATGGAACAAAAGGCATAGAGAATGACAAGAGTAGAGAGATATGAAATGAGGAATGTGTTGAGAGATGTAGTTTGGAAAATACAATTCTCAAATAAAAGGGGAGAAGACATAATATAGACTAGTTGTAGGGTAAGAAAGAGAGAAAGGAAAGAAGCACATGCAGAGTGTGTTATTGCAAAGACCACATCATAGATGCGTGCAAAATAGATAAGGTCATTGTAGGAGAGTAGTGTGTAAGAGGTGACATCCCTAGCCCACATTGATAGAGGTGACAATAGAATGGATGTAGATGATATTAGATCCTAGTGGTTGATAAAAAAAAATTGAAGGAATGAATGAAGATGAAAGAGATGTTTTGGTGGATCAGAATGTTCGTAGCAATGCTGAGGATGACTTCAGTGAGAATGAGGATACTTTAGCAGTTGCAGACCTGTTATTACACATGAGACTAGAGGATCCTTTTGGATCCATTGAAGGAGTTTGAGAAGGAAGTTGTTATAATCCCCTTTTCAAACCACCCTTCATGCATGCATTGTTAACTAGATGAGAAGTTCAGTAGAAACACAGGTTAGTGTTGGACACATAATCCTTTGTGGTTGTGTTACTGGTAACTGTAATGTAAATATGAAGAGTTGTAGATGATAGGAACGATCATCCGTTGGGGAAGACCAACCGTCATTTACTTATGTATATATGCACCTATCATACTAATGCAAAATACATCAGTGTGGAGTTACGATTTCTACCCAATGCTTCGTCAGAGCCAATGCTAACTCCATGATTTATCCTGGTGTTTCCTTTCCCCTAGGGTGCAGAAAATGCCTCTTGCCTACCTGACCTGGTCTCTTCTTAGTCTACCTTGGCTCTATCCATTAGTATGCTAGTCTACGCTCTATCATTTTCATGAGGAAACCCTAACCCTAATGTCAATTGCAAATCCAAACTCTCGCAAGGAGATTCCAAGTGCAATAGAAGTTAGCTCTGATATGGTTGCGTAGGGTTTTTATATGAGTGTGTGGGAGAATACAAACCAAAATCGCCTCACGATTACACTCGAGCTCGTATCTACGCCTCACAATTGCACTCACTCTTCCAGGTGAAGTTCACCCTCGACTCACTATTGCTGGTCAAGTTCACCTAAACTCTCTCATACTCATGTCCTATCACCTCGACCTCACGCCCTTTCATCTCGACCTCATTGGTATGCTGCTCCTCATGGAATATGAACCCTAATTTCGGGCTGCATGGTATAAGTGTCAACGATCTGTATAAATGCGTGGATTGAAGGTAGCTCGAGACAACGCGTCTGGTTTGCTCTTCGCGCAACTGTATCCAATTGGTGTCTCCTATCGCAGCACCGTCGGTATCACACGGTCTACACCCTAAATTCACACGACCCCTCTGTAATCGATCCACATTCCAAAGGTCACGTCTACTCACGCTGCTAATATACCTCTCGGACTGGTATTCTCCGGTATATACATTCATTTGTTGATATATCCATTTCATGTTACATCCAATCGCACATGTATTCATTTTTTGATATATCCATTTTGTACTTTCGACATGAATGAAGCGATTTCCCTTCATTTATACTTTGCTTAAATTTGTGTAAGCAACCCTTTGGTATGTATCTACACTTCATTCCAAGTGCCCTTCATTCCAATCGTTTCCTTCACTAGAGTGGTGCCAGAACTCCCTTGGTTCCAATTTAATTTGTATTGGTGCAGTTTCATTGTATTGTTGTGTCATTGTGGTACCTTGATACGTGTGAGTAAAGATAGAACAATGCATCCTATTGTATCATCAAATGCATGTGCATGTGGGGCTTCTAGTACTCCAGTTTTTGGACAACATAGAGGCAATAAGAAAAGACACATAAAGAAGAAGCTCAAATGCATGGGAGGTTGGCATAATCCCCACAAAAAAATTGACCTTCATTGTATCTGCTACAGAATGAATAGGTCACATGAATTCCATGGGAGAAGATTAAAGAAGAAAGACAAAGTTTGAAAGAAGACAGAGATATAACCTCATACTTGGCAAAAGGTAAAGCACATGTTCATTATGTTGTTTCCTATTGCAATACGTGAGCAACTGAAGATCTATTTAATGCTTCATTTGCTTCTTGGGGAGATGCATGGCTTCTTAACACATTCAGGACCTCCCACATGACATTTCAAAGAGATTTCTTTGAAGACTTCGATGACAATGTAGATGGAATAATATATTTTGCAGACAAGTCTAGTCTCAAACGTTCGGGAATGGGCACCATCAGGCTTAAGTTGCCCAGACTCCTGGATTTTCTTCTGCACAATGTACTCTATCTTCCTGAGCTGCAAAAAATCTTGTTGTCCATTGTGCACATCAGACAACAAGGCCACTTTGTTCATATGTTTGGTGGCAAAGTTGAGATAAGGAAGGATTCTGACAACATGGTTTTCATGACCAGAATAAAATATGGAAGATTGTTGAAGATGAATGGGACACTTTCCCATACACAAACTGTTGCATACCTCTCTCATCATGACTCATGTACAATGTCATCCAATGTTTTATGACTTGCTCAATTTGGCCATATTAATTATGACAGTCTTTGTTTGTTGATAAAGAATGGTGATTATGGTTTGCCTACTATTCCTAGGAAATTGAAGCAATATGATGCTTGCATCATTGGAAAACACAACAAACAACCCTTTCATGATTCTACTTCCAGAGCATGTAGAAAACTTGAACCGATTCATTTTGACTTGTACGGTCGTATGCTTGTTCCTTTTGCAATTGGAAACAAATATATTATGACTTGTATTGATGATTATACCAGAATGTGTTGGGTGTAATTGCTAAAAGATAAATCACAAGCTTTTGAAACATTTAAAATTTTTCATGTATGGATTCAAAAAGAAGCTCAGTCTCATATTGTCTCTCTTCGCACTGATAATGGAAGATAATATACATCTAATGAATTTGAAAGCTACCTTCACCAACATGGGATCAAATATCAAACCACAGTTCCATACAATCCCCACCAAAACGGTGCGGATGAACGAATAAACAAGATACTCCTAAATATGGTTTGTTCCATGATGTTTTTCAAGAATGTTAAATTGATGTTTTGGGATGACAGGTGTAGTTTATGTAAAAAACAGGTGTCCATCTCATGCTCTTAAAAACAAGACTCCATATGAAATGCGGTATGGCCACATTCCTTCGTTGAGGCATCTCAAGGTCTTTGGTTCCACTTGCTATGTTTTGATTCGTAAGGAACACTGAAGCAAGCTTGAACTTGATGCAAGGAGTCAGAAGTGCATCTTCTTGGGGTACTCAAATACCACCAAGGGGTATCATCTTTATGATGAGACAAACAAGAAATTTATCCTTTCCAGAGATGCGATCTTTCTTGAATCCACTAAGAAAGACCAAACTGTTGAGAGGTAGCTTGATCATCTGGATAGATTCACTCGTGTAAAGACATGTCATGAATTTGATGACGAGATTCCACATCTTGAAGGGGGATCCTCATCTTTGGTTAATCACTAGAATCTACTTATAAAGCACCATCTTCCCCTCATGAAGAAGTTCATGCCACTTCATCAGAACTCGAGGTTTAGTTGGATGATGTGATCGAGCAGATTGAAAAGTTGAGGCTTCATGAGAACTTAGCACCATCTCAATCAACTGAGCAACCTGGACTATCTCATAAAGCTCCACCAAAATAACTCACAAAAGCACTTGAAAGTGTTCATCTTGATGAAATCGGAAAGACAAGAACCAAATTGTCCTTAAGACAAGATGGAGGTAATGTAAATAATTCAAAATCATGTGATGTAGTTGACATGGATGTTTCATATGATTGTGAGTTGAATTTATCTACTAACCTTGAACAAACTTCCTTTAAAGAAGATATTTCTCATGATGAGCGGAAAGAAGCCATGCAGAAGGAATATGATGCTCTCATCAAGAATGGGACATGAAAGTTGATGGACCCTCCATATGGAACCAAATTGATTGGCTACAAGTGGGTATTCAAGAACAAATACATATTAGATGGCTCACTTGAAAAGCACAAAGGAAGGCTCATGGCAAAAGGATTTACACAGAGAGAAGGTGTTGATTACGAGGAGAGTTTTTCCCCCACAACAAAATGGGCTACCATCCACACTTTATTTTCCATGGCAACACAAAATGGATGGAAAATTCATCAAATGAATGTGAAGACTGCCTTCTTGAATGGAGACCTAAAATAGAATGTGTACATGTCTCAACTAGAAGGATTTGTTATGAAGGGACAAGAACATTAGGTATGCAAGCTCTATATGGATTGAAACAAGCACTGCGATCATGGTATGAAAATTTAACTAAGTGTTATCGTGCAATTTGTATTTTGATAGAAGGGAAAGGTAAATGAAGAAAATTGGCATAACGGGAGACTATCCTATCACTGTCACTTCGTTAGGATGTCTCTTTCTATTTAGGGTGGTAGGCTCAGGGCATGACGTCATCATTTATGCTTGATTTAGGGTTTTAATTGTGACATTTAATGTAAAATAGTATTTTTGATGTAAACTGGTCATGTCGGCCTTTTTTTTACCTAAAGTGTAATTTAAGGTCAAGGGTATTGTATAAATATAGAGTCTAAGCTCTCATTTTATGATTATCTTTCATTCACACTTGTGTGAGGTATGAAGTTTGCACCCTCATTAGGGTTTTTGGACTGAAATTCAGTGCGCACTTGTTGAAGGAGGGCTATTTTTGGTGATTTTGGCATTTTTCTTGGTGGAAAGTCTACAACTAGGTAATGTGCTAGATTATGCTTGGTAAATGTAAGTGAAATTATGCAATTCTTCTTTTACTTGAATGGTTATAGTATCTTTACTTTGAATTTTGCTAAAGCTTATGAAATTGTTGGCCTAAACCCTAGGGATCAAGCACATGTTATTGTCCTTGTTCTAATTTGCTATCCACCTACTAGATTGTGCCAAGGAGCCATTTTCTTGAAGCCATTGCTAGGGCCTTGCAATTGCAACACCCTAGCATTAATTGCTTCATTATAGCCGTTTTTGCTTCATCATTGAGTTAAAGAAGGAGGAAAATATATTAAGGCCTAGGGTTACCTACACCTTAGTAGGCGTTTTCCCATAGGGTTTGGTGGCTGAAGTCTTGGCTTACCGACACTTCATCCACCAACTCCTCTTGTCTTTGGCTCTCCTATTATCATTTGCTCCTTCAATTTTTGCAGCCACTTATTGACTCCATTTTCCCTAAGAAATAATTAGTCTAAGGCCTCTCCCTCTTGAGTATTTCGATCACAACCTTCAATACCTAAATCTTTGAACAAACTACTAACACCTTCTATCCCTAGATTAGATTGATATACTAACATTATTGTCATCATTAATAAAGTAAACTGCAACCATATTTTGCAACATTTAAACCTTCTAAAAGTAATTGAAAAGGTTGACTAATGCACTGCCTTATTTGTTTATGATGGATGTTGGTGTTATGACATTGATGATTGATCATTCATGCTCATTTTGAAGATTTTCTAAGGCATTAATTGTGAAGTATTGTCTCGTAATTATTACTGCTACACTTCTTTGTTTACTTCATCAATATATTAGTCAATTGCTTTTATTGAGAAAGTCTCTGGTTATATGAAGTGCTAACCAACAAGTGCTCTTGCAAATATAGTTTTCAGTTGCTTTGTTCCAGTCAGGTACACTTCTGGTTTATTATCTTTTTATTGGTTGTTTAACCAGACTTTTTGATTGGTGGTGACTTGTGAGAGGGAACCTTTTTACTTGGCCTTTATCCTTCGCCTTCTCAAAACCCCAAGTCACTGGGGATGTCTCCTATAGGCCTACCACCCTAAATAGAAAGAGACATCCTATTGAGGTGACAATGATAGGATAGTCTCTCGTTACGCCAATTTGTCTTCATTTACCTTTCCCTTCTATCAAAGTACAAATTGCGCGATAACACTGAGCATCTTCTAAAATTAAATTTCAAGCATTTCAATCTTTACGATGCAACTTTGTTTTTCAAAATAGTTGGAAAAATTGTTGTGTATCTTGTAGTATATGTAGATGATATGTTCATAACGAGGAACAATGAGAACTACATTGCATCCATAAAGAAAGAGTTGAAGAAAGGCTTCAACATGACAGATTTGGGACATCTTCACTACTATTTGGGAATTGAAGTGATACAAAATCCAAAGTACATATTCATCTCCCAGAAGAAGTACATTGGAGAACCGCTGAACAAGTTTGGCATGGCTGAGTGCAATCTTGTTTCTACTCCACTGGAACAAAATTTGAAACTCACATCAAAAGAAGGGAATGAATTTGAGGATGCAACTAAGTATAGACAACTTGTGGGAAGTCTGATCTATCTTACTACCACCAGACCAACCATTTCATTTGTTGTTGGGATTCTTTCCAGGTTCATGCAAAAGTCTTATGAAGGACATTGGTCTACTACAAAAAGAGATATTAAATACTTGAAAGGAACTCAATATTTTGGACTTAGGTACTCCAAGATGAATGACTTCAATGTGTCTCATAGCAAGAATCCTGGGAGGATCTGCCACATGCGATTGACTATAGGGTTATGAGTAATAGATTCAGGCCACTCTTCTATGGAGGCCAAGATAGCATGACTTATGTGACCCCTTCTTTGAAAGAGGATTTCACTTTGGTTCCATAGATAACCCACAAAGGGGAAAGAGTTGAAAACATACTTGATGGTTTCCTCCCAGGAGAGGCAAAGACAACATCTTGAGGGTCCAACAAAGACTCTTTTACAGAGGTTATCCCAAGTAAGCGCCATGTTTTGGAATTAGGTACTCTAAGGTGGATGACTTCAACTTGATGGAGTATCAACATCACAATATCTCATGAGTATTGGATAAGAAACTATCTCTTGGAGATCATGCAAACAATCATTCCCAGCAGATTCCACAACAGAGGCAAAATATGTGGCAGTTGCAAAAGTGATGAAGGAGATTCTGTGGCTAAGGAAAATACTTGAAGATTTACAGGAGAAACAAGTAAATTCTACTCCTCTTCTAGTTGACAATACTTCTGCAATCAAGTTGGATAAGAATACCAGATTCCATGATCGAACCAAGCACATTAACACAAAGTATCACTTGATTCAATATCATGTAGAGGCCAAGACTATTCACTTAAGACATTATTCCACAAATGAGCAAATTACAGACATCTTCACCTAAGCGCTAGGAAGAGAAAAAAATGAGAAGTTCAAAATGATGCTTGGACTCACACACACCCCTTCAGATCAAAGGGGGGAATGTTGGACACGTAATCCTTTGTGGTTGCGTTACTTGTAACTGTAATGTAAATATGAAGAGTCGTAGGTGATAGGAACAATCACACCTTGGGGAAGACCAACCATCATTATTTCTTGTATTTATTAACCTACAAGATAATGCAAAATACATCAGTGTGGAGTTAGGATTTATGCCCAATTCTTGGCCTAACAGTCTGGAGTTATGATCTCTACCCAATGCTTGGCTCGACAGTGTGGAGTTATGATTTCTGCCCAATGCTTGACTTTATTTGGCATTGCTAGCACACCAATATTGATGGAAACATTGATGGCAACATTGATTCTCCAACACTCATGCTCCCCCTGTGACCATTGCTCCTCATCAATGTTTCTTATTCTCCCCCTTTGACATTAATGGAAAAGGGTATCTCTCCTTGGGGCTGCTCCCCCTATAATCATGCATCTGTTCTTTCTCTTCATTACCATGCCTTTATTGTTTCTTTCCTTCTATGACAAAAGGTAACTCCCCCTGTCTATATGTCTCCCCCTGTTTGCATGCTACTGATCTTCCTGTTTGGATCTCTTTCTCTGATGACTTCTCTTCCCTTGACTAAGATGTAGATCAATGTAGGCCTACCTATATATGTTTCCTTTCCTCTCTTCTAGTGCTGCTTATTGTCCATTGGTGCTTCCTCTTGAATTTCACCGAGATATATTAAAAGCATTCATTACTTGATTTCTTTATTCATTTGTCATGTTTACTTGACCATACTATTCAATGATTTTCTTCTGATGATATAGATTTTGTTGATGGTTTCTCTTTCCTTGTTATGTTGTTCCTTTCACTGCTTTCCTTTCCATGACCAATTGATCCCAACTAATTCCACTGATTCCAATTGTAAATACACTGCTAATGATCTTCTTTGACCCATGCTTTATGTACCTGCTAAGCATCTCACGAATCCATCTCTGTCCATATGTCACAAAACTATCCATAACTCTGCTACTCAATTGTCCACAATGCTGAGCCATCTGTCACTGTACTATATGGCTACAACTGATCATCACATATCAAATGTGTCAACTGGTCTTCTCTATCTACAAACCAAACTTTATATGCTTGGAACAACCTGTACTGAAGATATCCCTACCTGAATACAATCATAAAATTATGTCTGTGTAACTGCCAATTGGCACGTATATGGGAATACTACTTTCTCAATCGATCAATCTGTCATTTTGTACTTCTGCTATATGACTACTTTGAATCTGTCTCTGCAAATACTTCAACCTGCTCGAAGGATAGTTCTATGATCTGTAGTAGCCACTGAACTGACTCCCCCTATTTAATATTCATATTTACTGTGAGTCTCCAAGTCGGATGGGTTAGAACAATATTTTCTCTGATGCAGAGTAATCTTCCTCTTCGTTTGTGGAGAAATCTTCCTTTTCATCCTCTTTCTAAATTATGTCATCATCGTGAGTTTTGACATCTTCGTCATCCTCTGCCTGGATTTCGACAATTTCTTCATTGCCTGTAAATTCGTTATGATCTTGTGCTGCTGCAAATCCTGTAAGTGCCATTCCTTGGACCCGTTCTTCATTTACCTGCTCGTCTCGTTTTTCATTTCTTCTCCAAGCCTTCTTGTATCTTTCATCAGTATTTTCTTTCATGAGATACTTTATCACACTTCTACAATTTCAAGCTATATGTCCATAGTTGTGGCATTTGTAACATTCAATGTTATGTGGAGCCACATAAGTATTTCTTTATTGATCATTTCTTTCATAAGCCCTGCAATTTACAACTTTATGTCCAAAGTTAGTACAATTAAAACAATGACCATGAAATAAATTTACATACATGGGAGTGAATGACATTCTTTGTGGTGTAGTCCTTTTGAAATCCTGCCTCGGTTGATCAAAGTCTTCTCTTTGGTTGTTTCTTTCACAATGATTGAAGCTTCTTTGTTGCCTGAATGTAGAAGGTCTTATGTATTCATTCCTTTCTAATTCTTGTTGACCATGATTCCTTCCTTTGAGAACTTCTGCATAACTTCTTTGTTATGTTACTTTCGTCATGGAGCTTGAACCTTCCTCAAAATGAATATTCTTGTATCCTAGTCCAGATTTGTCACTGTATGGCCTTTGAATGTTGAGAATGTTTTCTAATACTTGAGAACTTTTCAAGTTCTTGTTGAGCTTGTTAAATTCAACTCTCAATGTCACAATTTCCTTTTGAAGCTTCTCACACTCATTTTCTTTCTTTATCATATGGATTTGCATTACTTCTTCCTTTCTCTTTCCTTCGTCAAATTGGATTTTCAAATAGATGTTTTCTTCTTTGAATTATTTGTTTTTCTTCCTTTCTTTCTTTAGCTCATTTAAAGCACTGATTAATTATGCCTCAAGATCCACTTCACCTTCTTAGTTGTTTTTCTTATTTTTTGTAGCCATAAAGAGTACTCTCTTTGAGTCACTGCCACTTTCATCATCTTCGTCAGATGAAGAACTACCTTCTATTGATTAAAGATTTTTCTTGAAGACTTTGATTTTATCTTTCCTGTTTCCCTTTTGACATTTCTTTTCTTTCTTGGGATCATCCTCTTCATCACTGTCTGATTTCTTAGCATAAGGACACTTATTTGCAAAATGACCAATTTTACCACAATTAAAACATTTTAAGGGAAACATACTTTTATACTTGCGGGTTCCAATCTTCAACTTCCTTAAAAAGTTGACCATTTCTTCATCCTCATCTGAATCATCTCTATAGCTGCAATTTGGATTTGACTCGGGATTTTTCTTCTTCTTTATCCTTCTGAATGCTTTAAAAGTTGCTTCTTATGTGGATGGATTTTCCTGTATTGTTCTCATTTCATAAGCTGTAAATATTCCATGTAGGTCATCCATGCTTATCGTATTGAGATCTGCGCTTTCTTCTAGTGCGGAAATCTTAGGATCAAATCTCATTGGAAGAGATCTCAATAATTTTTGAACAATTATAGATTCGTCAACGTTTTCTCCCAATCCTTTAATTGCATTCACTGTTTCATCAACTCGTAAAAAGCAAGCTACAATGTTTTCATCTTCCTTCATCTTAAACTATTCAAATTGACCTCTGTAAGTTTGAAGCTTGGCCATCTTGACTTTAGTATCCCCTTTATAAACATTATGAAGTTTGTCCCATATTTTCTTTGCAGAATCACAATGCATAACCTTGACATATACTGAATCAACTAAACCATTCAGGATAGCATTTTTAGCCCTCAAATTGTTTTGACTGTGTTTCTTTCCATCGTTTTCTATTGGAGGAGTGGCAGGCTCTTTGTATTTGTATACTATCGATTTCCAAACATCAAGTCCCCATGCTTGTACATATGTTTTCATCCTTTTGCTCCATAATGCATAGTTTTGTCCATCAAAGTGTGGTATTCCAATCTTATACAAACTGTTGCTCTCCATGATCTTCCTTCCAGTGGTTTAACTGTTTTCTGAAGGAACCTGCTCTAATGCCAATTGTTGGAATACTGAGAGGGAGGGGGGGGGGGGGGGGAANGGGTGAATCAATATGAACACTTTTATCACTTTTAACCACAATATATATTATTCAACTTGATCAACAATATTCAACAATATATCATCAATGTATCATCTATGATTACATTCAATACATCATGAGTATATAATCACAAACAACATCACATCAACATCATCAAAACAAATACAAAGTACATACGTGGAAACCCAAATGGGAGAAAACCGCATAATGCTTTCTTATATATATATATATATATCAATAATTCATTTAGAGGAAGCACCAACTTCCAAATTTTCCAGCTGCAACTGGAAGGAGGCTACAACCCCCTATTTACAAGTTCCAACCTAAAGGAAGCTGCAACTCCATGAATTCTCTGGATCCAACCAGAAGGAGGTTACAATCCCTTGATTCTTAGGATCCAACCTGAAGGAAGCTCCAACTCCCTGATTCTCTGGCTCGAACCAGAAGGAGGCTACAACCCCCTGTTTCTCGGGCTCCAACCTGAAGGAAGATCCAACTCCCTGATTTTTCGGCACTAGCCGGAAGGAGGCTACAACCCCCTTTCCTTGCCCCATCCTGCCACCCTGAAATATAAGTGTAGATCAACTGTCACTACCACAATCATTGCCACTGTCACTATTACTGCCACTGCCACTGCCACTGTCAGTGTCACTGCCACTTTCACATCAACCTGTAACCTATCACTGTCACTGTCATCGATACTCAACCATATCCTCTCACATGGATCATATACTAAGGACACCTCTCAACTATATGTCCAACATAAAAAACACATGCCTCTACCAAACATATACCAAGATCACCAACATACCATCACAAGATATGTGTCTCAACCATGTACCATACCAAGCATCAACCATGCACCACAACTTGTACCATAATAAGTGCATCAACCATGCACCAACACCTATACCAAATCGTGCATCAACCATGCACCAAAACCTGTACCATACCATTTAACAAACATGTACCAAATCATGCATCAACCAAAACCTGCGCCATACCATGTGCCAACACCATATCATGCATCAACTATGTATCTCACCATGCATCAATGTCACCAAGGAATGCCTCATAGATATACCAAAAATGTATCTCAAACAATGTGCCCAATATCCAAGATGCTCCTCAAACCACGTGCCTCGACCATATACCATATCACTCATGATATGTACCAACACCATGTACCATAGGATATATCAAGCAAGTACCATCAATGGTGTACCTCAACAAAGTACCAAACAACCAAGATAATATACCAAATATATGCCTCAACCATGCACCTAATATGTGCCTCAAGCATGTGCCAATGCCTAAACAATATACCAAAGACTTGCCTCAAGCATGCACCATAACATCATCAACATGTAACCCTCAAAACATGCATATAAACATACCCGTAACTTTATAACAAACCTGGTGTATGTGATCACAGACCTGCAAACCTTCCTCAACTTCAACAATAATAGAATAATATCTTCATCAAACTTTACCTTAGTCTCACAGGACTAGTTTTTGGATTAGTGACAAACCCTAACTTTAAACAAGCATAAATCCATACCTATAATGAACAAAGTTCTGAAACTTGTACCCAATATTATTCAACATCTTCTCTACAATTCCTCCAAGTTTCATTGCTTGGAACCTCCCAAAAAAGGAGTTATAGCAAAAATGACATACCTTGCTGAATTTTGTCTTATTCTATAGAGTGAACTTGTTGAGCATGCAACATGTGGAATATTTGATATATAGATATGAAAATCACATACAACATAATAAGACCTATACTCTATCCAATGCATTTTGTCTCACTGAATTTGGATCCTCTATGAAGAAGTTATGACTGTTTTACCCGGAACACATGTTTGAGACTAATTTCCGTACTAGTCAAAAACTCTACTTTCCACAGATTGTATCTCAGAAAATACTATGACCCATATGATAAAATGTTTATCATAGGTACCTTGACATGTATTCTCAATCTCCTCCAATTTTCGTTATCTGAATCATTCTAGAAAAAAAGTTATAACGAAAATGGTAAGATGACATGTAAATAACATACCTTAGGACACATCCTCACAAGATTTCATCCTCCCTTGGAATTTTTCCCTTTTTCACTTCATCTTCCCTTTGAAATTCACCTCAAATCTCATTGGTCACCTCAAATAAAAATCACTTGCTCACTTAGACAGATATTCGATAAACTTGTGTGTACAAATGAGAGGCTCTTGATGTGTATTTATACTTTTCTAAGTGACTTCTTTACTTAACTTTAGAGCCGACTTGTAACTTCTTGTTTACAACTGTTTTACCCTTTTTCCTCATATTGGGGTTAACTAATAACTTCTCGTTGCAACCATTTATGGGATTCTTAACCATACTTTTGGGCTTCTTAACCATGCTTTGGGGCTTCCATCTTCAAGACCTCATAACTCCTCAACCATGAGGAACCACGTGGTATACCATATATCAACGGAAATGACATGACGAGGAATATCCATCCATGAGTGAGTTACCTACATTTACACTATCCTTCATGTCCATATTCCTCAACCAAATTTGGGTCCCATAACCACACCTCCGATGCTACATGTAGACTACATCAAATGCACCCAACTAACTCACCATCAATCTCGATCATACAAATGTCAATCAATTGTCCAACAATATTATCCACATATCTAGACCTCTCTAAGGGTTGACATCAATGACAACCAACTGTCCAAACCAATTGTCCAACATCAAGGTATTTTGACATAGGTAACTAGGAATCTCACTACTGGGAACTCAAGGGAACTCACTGTTAGGAAAAATATTAGTAAATAACCAACAACAACCTTGTTTCCGTAGTGCAACTAATACAAGAGTGCACTCTTCAGGCCTGACAACCTGGTTCTTCGACAGTGCAACTCACATAGGAGTTCACTCTTCATGCTTGACAACCTGGTTCTTCTGGAAGCCTGGAAACTTAATTCTTCTACAAGCCTGACAACTTGCTTCTTTTACAATACAACTCACATAAGAGTTCACTCTTTAGGCCTGACAACCTGGTTCTTCATGTTGTACATCCCCTCTAGTCTTAGGCATCCCTTTCACTGATATATAGTTCCTTAGGCGATCCATCATTTGCCAAGGTGTTCCTTAGGCGATCCATCATTTGCCAAGGTGTTCTCTTGTAGACAAATGCCAACTTGCGGCTAGATTTCCACTAGCAATATATAACATGTGGCAATCATCCCATATGCATCATATGCATACATTCAATATGAGACATCATCATACAATTTTCGATTATAAAATTTCAAATCTGTCTTACATAGGAAAACAAAATTTTCCAAACATGAATCCTTTGCTCATAATTGCTTGGTTCTTGCAACAACATGCATCAATCTTCCTTATGGCTTACACCACTACCATATCCAAGACCATTCTTCCTGCAACTTTCTCAATTTCCATGCAACCAAACAAATTGTTAGCATATCATAACAATTTCCAATTATTAATTTTTCAAATTTGGTTATACAAGAAAAATAAAAATTCCCACACATGAGATTTATTCTCATTATGTTTGGCTCTTGCAGTGGTATATATTAGTCTTCCTTATGGGCTTTCATTATTTCCATAGCCAAGACCATTCTTCCTGCATTTTTCTCAATTTTCTTGCAACCAAACTAGTTGTTAATATCTCATGCACAATATTTGCATTCAGTCCATGAAGTGATTTTCATAATTATATTAATCTAAAAATTCTATCACATCCAACTATTATTCATATTAAAAATGGAATTCATCCATTAATCAAATTATCTAGAATGAAACTATCATTCACAGTATACACATTATCAGTGCATCAAGCTTTTCATAACACAATCAAACTTTACTAATAAATAAAACCATGTTACCAATAATCATGGACACATCTACACAATGCATCCTTGCATTGACTCTAGAATACCATATGTTCATGTCATGTATTCCACCATGTGATTTGGAAGGTATGGCCCATGTCTCAATACCTCATCCAAACTCTTCCCCACAACCTATCCAATACTTTGGATACATTCCTCTTCAACCCATACACAACACTAGGAACATCATCCCTTAGTGCTATTTAGTGTAGGGAAAAAGGTTGCAGTACAAACCTCAGTTACGTAGGGGAAAACCATTATGCACTTGGATGACACTATAGCCTTTCCATATCCATTCTCATCATGGCCTCACGCATGACCATCTCTAATGGAATTCATTGCTACATCAAGAGTAATGTCTCTTGACTTAACTCGATTATGACCTCATAACCAACATAACACAATATGCAATTAATTTTCCATAAATGCATTCAAGGAACAAATACTATTTGCATACTCAAGGCCTCCCGCCTTTGCATCAATTTAAATATTGAGATTCGACTGAGGGAATTCTTACCTCAATTCCCTTCAACAATTATATGTCATAACAACCTCAAATGCATACATGTATGGTTGTCATCAATTTACTTGATGCTATCTGATCAATTGGCAGTTTATAGAAGCTCACATGCTCCCTTTTCCATTCTCTTGATCAACATTCCCACCATCCTCATTTTGTCTTCGTATGGATGGATACCATAAGCAACAATATCAACATGCTATAATCATGTTTCCTGGATACAAAATCCATCATTAGTTTTATTCAAATATCATAGCATCATTATTTCATATATATATATATATATATCAAAAAACTACTCTTAGTCTATAATCATGCCACTAGCATGTTTAGGCATGTCTACATGCATGAATGCACATCAATATGCACCAAGCATTTGATCTTTCATGGCTATTTTATGCACATGCATTCTATCTTTATTCTATGCATCATGCATCAATTCTATCATGCACTCCAATGCATATCTATTTCATAATTAATTAATTATTTAGCTTTATTGTTGTAGATGGCCATCCTTGAATTTATGTAGAACCATGTTGCCCTGTGCACTGTTATTCTGCTCAACCGTGCACCACCGAACCCTATTCTACACCTACTAGCCAAGCCTCACTTGGACATTCTGCATTTCCATCCACTAGATCCACTAGTGTTGTCATCTCACAACCACTTTTATGCAAAGAATCATGCCCCAACATATTTTGGCTATAATTATCAATATTAATAGTGTTGTAACGTGCACTACTCTAGCTGAATATTTACATTCCCCATTTCCTTGACCAAACCGGTCTTAAAGTACCATTATCATTGACCGACATTTCAATATTATGAAATGTTCTTTAATGTCATTTTCCTAATACTCTTTGCCATCCATGGCTTTGCTCAATTTTAAATATCTTTTCTTAATTCATTAAGTGATTCATTGTGAAGCACTGCTTAACCATTCAAGACCACTCTGCTCCAAATGGAATGCTACACTCCATCGTTTGCACTTGTACCCTGCTTTTGTTGCGCACTCCAATAATAGAGACAAATTTCTTGCTTTGGATACTTTTAGACAAAAATTGCTAAATCATATCTAAAATCCCCTTCTTCCCGCGTTCCTATGCTTTCATATAGATATGAATCACCCACCCATGAGTCACACCTCGTCTCATGATGTCCTTTTTCCTTCTCTTGCAACAAGCTTTGTAGCCTTCGTTATATTTCTACATTCATGGCTATGGAGTTGTTCTTAACTACCTGTGCATGCAATGAATTTTCTCACTTATTGGATTCATGTTTTATGGTGAGAAGCTCTATTAAATTTACCTTGTAAATTATTCATCCCTATATCACCTGACTACTATTATTCCCCTGTTCATCATTAAACCTAAGTCAACCTTGCAACACCTGCCCTGCGACCCTGCACTTTCCTTCCTGCAACTCTTTGATGCTTCAACCGACTGTACTACCTAGACCCGCTTCCCTATCCTACAGACCCTAGAATTAATATAGAATAGACCTAGACAATGCTTAATTTTGGAATCTTATCCTCTTTCTAGAAATTCTTTTCACACAACACTCTCTGCAGAGTGCTCTTCTGCTTAATAACAATGCCCGATTAGTAAGCTTAGCTTTTGCTTATGTGTCAAAAATATTGCACTTTAAGTGTGCCTCTAGGATTATGCACAGGTACTATCCTAAGCATATACACTCTTCCTTACACAACAATCACCTTTGTCACTCACCTCTATCATTTGGGAAGGTTTCTCCAAACTTTGACACTATTTGGAAAAATCTTCACATCAAGTAATTGCATGGCTCTTGGAATCCAATTCCACTTTCCATTATTGTATTGCAGCTCTTTATTGCCTCAATCAACTTCTACAAGGTCTTCCATGTTTCCATTACTCTGATATTCAATCCTAGGCTTGGATTTATCTAGTTATACCTCTAATTCCACACCATGTGCTAGACACCATTTTTGTTAGAATTATGCATAGTATAAAATTTTTGTCAATTAATGCTACAAGTCATTTTTATCTCATTTTATGAAGGACACAATGCACCAAATCAAAAATATGATTTCTTAGATGCATTTCTCTCTGAAACATCTCTCTGATGACTGTACTCACGCCTCAATATGAGTTATGAGCAAAAAGTTACAATATCCACATGTTGTAATTCCACTTTCTTGTAGCTACAACAATCTCTTTTATCACTTTCTGAGAAAATAGAACGCTCGATTTAAAATTTTGTGTTGATAGACGTCTTCTATTCCTCAAGACCTTTCTAACAACTATTCATTTGCTCAAATATGAGCTCCGATTTGAAAGTTATGGTTCAGAGAGGTTTAGGTTGTTTTACTCAAATTACCCATGTATGCTACAGGTGTATTATTCTCTTCCAGAGCATTCTCAGGTACCCATAAACAAAATATAATTCCATGAATGGCTTCTATGGGTCATAATATTTCCATCGACTGCTCCTATTCCCCAAACAAACTTCTGAGCATGGAATTATGCCCTCTGAAATTAAACTAGTGCCGAAATTTTACCTTAACTATTTCAGTCGTAACTTTCTCATATGAGCTTCGTTTTGCAACAGTTTAGCTCGTTCGAAAGGTCTCCTCGAGTTATTTTATTTGAGCTATAGAGTCAAAGTGTACCTTGGTACTCTCTGTACAAAGTACACCATGTTCTCATGGGCTTTGATTGACTAAAAACGTCGTTTAGGGCCTCAAAAATGCCCCACAAGTTAATGATGTTCAAAAACCACAAAACAATTCACATAAAACTGATTGTTTTACTACTATAACAACCCTTTAAATATGAACCATTGATCTCAAATCAGGAGAAACAAAAACCGTTGATCTGAATCTGTCCACCATCGACGATTGGAATCCTCCTTTGGGTGCACAAAACGTTTTTCCCAAAACCTTCGATCCAACCATCGACCCATTTCCCCGACAACTGATTTGTTCACAATTCTAAATCGACTGATTCAAGCATCAACCATCGATGATATTTGTTGGTGAACGGAACTCTCACCGATTCCCGGCCACTGACCCATCAACAATATGTGATCCCCGACGATTGTCGAATACACTTTCCCAAATCGGTCGACCTGACCATCGACCATCGACCACTTTTGTTAGATGACATGGAAACTGCTGATGTGGCATGACATGTGGGTGATGATGTGGGATGACATGTCATCCTGAGGTGTTAACTTGGGTGACATGGCATTCCATGTGGATGATGATGTCAACATCTACTTTTTTTTCATCGGTGATCGACCACTTCTCTTGGACGACCTGAACACTTTGTTGAATTTGGTTGACGGCCAACCATTGACGCGTCGGTCATTGAAAAATTCTCTTGCTTGATTCAAAACACTTCACCGAATTGGCCGAAGCCCGACCACCGATCCATTAGCCATCGACGACTTTTATTGCTTGATTGAAAATGATTTGCGGGATTTGGTCGACGCCGACTGTTGGCTATCGATGATTAGTGATGTCCTTTGGCCAAACCAACTCTTTGCCATTTTGACTGACCCAACCATTGGCCGTTGACGATTTCTCTTGGTAATTTTTCACACTTAGCTAAATTTCGACCAAAAACCCTGACGAAAATAAGTCGTTGATCTGCACGCTTTCAAAACTCCCTGAAATGAATCATGGTCGTTGATTGGATCTACCCTTCCAAAATAACCGAAATGAATACAGACGGTCGATCTGATCCATTTCCCAAACTATTGAAATTAATCACGGTAGTCATTTTGATCAACCTTTCAAAATGGCCGAACCTTATGAATTTTTAAATTTATCATGACGAATCTCAGTCGTCGATTCACCAAACTGTATGTAACTCTACAGACGACCATTAAAACTTGAATTTTGACCATTCCAGGTCGAATTTCGATCTGCAACTTTGCGACTTGGCTGTATTGAACCTCCTAAACAATATAGAGTCATTTAAACCTAGATTTTGCCCACATATTTGGGGATTTCTGTCTAAATTTTCCTTTTCCCCCCAAATCTATCACAGACAAAATCTGCAACAATGAATTTCAACAATTTGCTCTGGTTCAAGCCCATAGAAGCCGAATGTTTGAACCAGACACTCTGATACAAATTTGTAATGTACCCAACCTCCAGCTGAGCAACATTACATGCAAAAACTCATTAAATTATTAAGATTTACTGCTAATTAAATTACTGTAGCTTACCAGCTATAGATCACACACATATTTAACCATTTGACCGATACCACAATTCTAAATGCATCTAATAACATATGTTAAAACATGAATGCAATTGTTCAAGAAAGTAACAACCACACAACATTAATATAAACCATTTACACAATGGAATAACATAAGAACATAACATAAAAACTTATATGTTAATGATTAACCAATTGGCTGCAAACGAAGGATGAACCTCCCAGCCATGGGCATTGTTGTTCATTTTCTCTCAAAAACAGGCCACCCTCGAGTTGAGGCTATGATTCCACAAGGAGATCTGGCCCACTAAATGTGCACTCTCCACACACTACAACCCCGAACCCAGGTTCTATCCTCATAATAGCCCCAAGCCTCCAACTCTCTCTTTTCCCCACAACCTGCACTACCCAAGGAATGTACCCCCTTCACTGCTCACAGTCCCTTAGGCTGTACCATTCGTTTATCAGGGCCACTAGTGCATTCGGTTGGCCATGAATCACTCAGCTGGAAACTCTAGGCCTCTTTCTCGGTATAAAAACACAACCAAATAATGGCTTCCTTCAAGTATACCATGGTTGGTCCTCTTCCCAACCCTCTGCTCCTCCTTTGCTTCCCAAAATCTGCATGTAAAAACTATCCCTAATCTGCATACGGATTTCCTCTTCTTCCTTGCTTGCTTGACTCACACTCTTCTCAAGGATTATTGTACTTCAATCCATTCTCTCCAATAACTATGGGATGTGACCACTCACACCCACCCTCTTACATGAGTTTAAATCATTAGTTTCTTATACAATCAATCAACAGATAGAATGTTATACATAATGATAATAATTTCCGTAATGTGGGTTGGATTAATGACCATGAATAATTCTCCCTCAGACCCCTCTCCCTTGTGGAATCATATCCCCCCGTCGTTCTTCATTTCTTTCGTATCACATCCAGGGATTATTACTTTTATTAATTATTCAATTTTCATAATATGCAATTCAGCCTGCGGCCACATTAAATCAATATGGGCCCTTTTCCCAACACATCGGCTCACCAACTTAATTCACATTTATACAATTACATTATAATTCATGGGGATTAGAATTGGGGATGTTACACCATCTCTCCCTGATTTTACTGGATTGTATCTTCCTCCTTGATAGTTTCTTTGAGAGACCCAATCGAGACCTTTGGAAAAGAGGCCAAGGAATGGGATCTTCTTGCTAGGCCCATAATCAATTCATATTGCATGTCATGATTTGGAATGAGCTTCTTGATTTGTTTACACTAAATGGCCACCCTTGCTTCCAATTCTACATTCCTGGCTAATTGAGCCTCAAACTGGGAAGTCATCCCATTATTGCAATGTGAGAGTGCAACTAGTAAGTCCTTGAGTTGATGTGCATTGCTTAGTTGGATTAGACAAAGATATCAAATTTCACATTGAAAGCAACAAATGGAATCTCTATGACCTTCCATGCTAAGTGATTCTAAATTAATAGGGAAAGATTTGAATACACTCAAATGCAAAGGCCACCCCCTACCTTCAAGGCAATATGAACTGTTGCCCACAACAAAAAATAAACCAAACCCAAAGCATCGAGACTCCTCTAGATTGGAAGGTGAGATAGAAAACAAATATTTCTAGGTTGGTTGAAGAACAACTCCAACATAGACCAAAGAGAACCATTAAATAAATCCCACCACTACTATGTAGAGACATCTCACATGCATAAAGATTCTCCTTCTTTCGTGCTTGAAGATATGAGGGAAGAGTATGGGGTAGGTGCTATAGTTATGGCCTATCACATTTGGATTAATGTGATATGCCACTTGTCGTTCAATTTTAAATGCATGTCGATTATAATGTTTGCGTTGAAACATTTTATGGGACGAAAACAAGAGTACGGTCCACCCTATTTTGACTCAACATTTTTTGATTCAACAACACTTCCTTTGTTTGCTCTGCAGTTCGCCAAATTATTAAGGGATCATAGAACTTGGAAGAACTTGATGTAATTGAAACTCTTCACTAACCATTGAATTCTCATGATCATTTTTCTATGGAGTCTTCCATATTGTTAAGGGATCATAGAATTTCGAAGAAATCTATGGAATTGAAACTCTTCTCTAACCCTTGAATTCTCATGATAAATTTGGAGTGGATTGAATTTTGCAATATGAAAGGGTTTTGCACTTGATGAATGACTATTGAATCCCCAATAATGATCTAGGTGGATATTGGTGGCCACCTGCCTATTCCTCTTGGACCCACACCATTGTTTCTTTCAGTTTTTCAATTTCCTTAATTGTAGCACAATTTACTATTTTTAGCAGTTTTTTGGGTCCTGAACTTCTAGAGTCGTTTTGAGGCCCAAAACGACGTTTTTTGGGCACAAATGGTTCATGGAATATAAGTTAGTTCTAGACTTGATATTCGTTGTCAGCAGTGTAGTCCTCGGATAGATCTTTCTAACGATGTATCATGTGCGTCAAACAGAGATAGTATGCCAAAGTTACGACCCCGGGAAATTGATGTACCAATTTACCCCAACAGGGCCCATATTGTGGCGTTTCATCTCCTAGGGTTAGGTTTTTGGATGTTTGGGGTTTTCCATTGTCTCTCAATAATATATAGGCCTTCAAGCCTCATTGTAACACAGATTTCAGAGGCCAATAGCCGCCACATCTCTTCTCAGAGATAAGCTACCAACGCCCGAGCTATTTTATTTCCATTATGTCTGTAAGCATATTTCAGTCATTTGTTGTCAATGAAATGAAGTTTTACTTTCGCTGCATCTCTGCGTTTATGTGTATTTCTGTATTTGATTGTGTTCATTCATAAATCCATATCAAATAACTATAATATTTTTGATCTGTTTCTCTTTTGCGTGGTTAGTAGACGATTCTCTCTCTCTCTTTTCACATAAACTAGAAGATAGTATATTAAGTAAAGGCTGCAGAAATGCACATAGGAAAAGTACAAAAGAGTGGAATTCTTGCAAAAATCAGGTCCACAAAGGGCTTTGGTAGACTACTATGCTTGTTAGTAGCTAAAAATTTCAAATGCTTAGAGTAGGAGCATACAACAAAGGTATTTATAGTGTAGACCATAATAAAAACCCAGAGACTATACAAAAAGAAAAATTGCATCCGTCATTAGCTAGGAGGAGAAAAAACATTCATACCAGAAGCATCCATTACTAACCTTGAAACTGGAGAATTCAGATTAGGATCTTTGAAATTGATGATAGGAGAAGAAGCCACATTTGAATAGGCAATTGTAGTTAGTGACACCCAAGACTGATGAGGGCGAGCCTGAAGGTCCTCCAATTGGATTCTTATAACACTACATTCATCTTGAAGTTGCTGGAGCATTTGGTGATGTTGGACAAATTTTTTGAGGATGGTAATCACCTGAGCGGAAAGGCTATGAAGGAAAATTTATAGGGCCAGTGTTAAATTATGAAGGTCTTCTACATCCTGCTCAAGCTGTGAGAGTAGCACCTTAGAGTTAGCTCACCCTCCTTGCGCCATGGGGTTGAGAGAAATAGGGAAGCATTGAAAAAATAATGTTGGAATACCATAGACAACTGAGTAATAGAAATGTCTTGGAAGCACCTGACGAAATACCAAGAGAACTATAGAGTGCGAGCCAAATACACTCAACTATACATGGGAGACTAAATACATAATGGATGATCCCATATCGCATAGAACCCATTCAGAATAATGATTACTGATATGGTCGAGCCTATCCATGACAGGCATTATAATCTTACATCTAGCTGAGAGAAAGTGTGAGAAGGGTTTAAAAATAATGTTCGAACATGAGCGGTTAATGTGAGATGATGAGAGACTTGGTGGTTGCATGATGTAGTCAAGCCAGGTGGTGGTCACCTGGAGAATCCATAGACTTAATAATAAATAAGGGGGGATTATTATGGAATAGGCATAAAAATTAAATCATCATTGATGCATAAGTCCCCCATTTTACCTTTTATAGCGAAGTTATCCTCCTGGTCTGCTAAGTGGTTGTTGTGTTAGAAGATATGTAAAAAATCCACTTTCTTAAAGTTCTGAAGAGCAATTTGAATTCAGTGGAATATGGAGCAAAAACAAGCATATCGAGGGAGAGTGCCCAATTGTAGATGTCTAATGGTGTTTTTAGAGTCCCCTAAAATAACGATCTTGTAGATATTACAAGCTTCAACAAAAGTGAGCCCTTGGAGCAGGGCATATGCATCAACTAGGTTATTAGTGGCCTGACCAAGATTCCATGAGTAGGTAATCTCTAAATTTCCTCTAGAGCCAAAGAGAACCCCACCCACTCCTACAACCTTAGGGTTGTGTTTAGAAGCATCATTGAAGAAGAGAGTATGGGAATATTGGGATTGCTACCACTGGATGAATTCAATAGGTGAGAGATGAAGCTATCAATATGTTATGGGATAGATATGTGAAGAGGTGGCCACCTGAATAGGGAATTATTGGAGCTAGATAGTCTCCCAGTAGTGTAGGTCCCGAGGAGTGGAAATGTTGAGGTGCTTGTTGTTAATATGTTAATACAAGAATGATATAGCTTTGGCTGCAACTATTCCAGGTAGATATTTAACGTCCATGAAAATTAGGGATTGATTTTGAGCCAACCATATATTCTAGTAGACAAATTTAAGGAGATCCATCCGAACCCTTTTAAAGATAGGTTTGTTGTGAAAGGATCCCATGTAAGAGGACTATCAATGACCAAAGAGGTGTTCCAAGGAGGATGACCAATGGACTTTGTAGCCAATCCCTTGTAAAAAAAAATTACAAATAGACCCGGAGAAGACACAATCCAAAAAAAGGTGAGACAAAGATTCAGAAGAGGAGCAACAAAGGACGCACCTAGAGGGCCCTTGGATACCGATTTTGTGTAGATTTTCTTTCATGAGGATCTTCCCATGCACTATATTCCAACATGAAATATTGAATTTAGGTAGGCCATCAAGGTGCCAGATGTGTTGTCAGATTCCAGATTTGGGAGGGAGCATGAATTGAGAAAGCTGGAACTCATAATCTTTTTTAATAGAGTAATCATGTGATCCCCAACTTCTTGAATCCTTAAATACCAACTATTAGGGGGAACATACATGTAATCTGAAGGAAAGATCATGGGTGAGATATTTGAGGCACACATGAACAAACTCAAATTCCTATTCGAACCAACTACTCGAGGTTCTAGACTAGGATCAGATATCAAAGAGTGAGGACTTACCTTGGCCATCCACCAATATCTCAATGGATGGAAGGCCTACTTCTGTTGAAGTGGATGGTTCCTCATTATAATGTCTTTCCAAATGTTAATATTCTTACCATTCCTAGGTATCCAATGCAGTTTGCTTTGGAGGAGAGGGAGGGAGGCCTTGAGAAGTCTCAAAATTTGAGAACCATTTTGGACATTAGGCATGTGGTCCAGACAATAAGCTCTTGTCCTAGAAAAATACTTATTGCAAAACATTTTTTCAACTAGTCTCTTCTTCTTATAATGAACCACAAAAAATTGGCTCCTAAGGCAACATTCATTAATGTCGGGTCCTTGATTCGAATGCCCCCATGAGCCTTGGGGGATCCGACGATATTCCAATTTACGAAATGTAATATTTTAAAGTTGGACTTACCTCCCTACCACATAAACCATTTGAGATATTCTGCTAAGGTAAGATTAACACTAGTCGAGGTTAGCAGGGAAGAGAATTTGAAAATAGGGAAGGCATGCTGAACTAATTTTACCAGAACAAGCCGAGCCACTTGGTTAAGCCATTGTGCACCCCACTGGAGAAATTTAGTCTTAATTTTTGTCAACATGTGTTGCCAATAGTTTGAGGGTAGAGAGTGGAGACAAAGGGGAATACCCATATATTTAAAGGACTGCTAGTGTTCCTCAATAGGGAATCAAAGGTTTCTAGTGATTGTAGTGGTTATTCTAGTGCTAATGTTCCATATATACAACTGACTTTTGACACAATTGATAAGACCCCTTGAGGCACCAGTGAAGAGATCCATTGATTCTTCGAAGCAAGTGGTGATGATAGTGGAAGCTTCGTTGATCAAAAGAGTATCATCAACGAATTGGGAATGGTTTATTCTCTTGTCCCGTCCAATGATTCTGATGCCTGAAATGTTCCTTGTTCTTCTTTCAAATTCAAGCCTCCTACTCAAAGATTCAACCACCAAAATGTATAGGATCAGAGATAGAGGGAACCGATGTCTTAGACCTTTTGAAGCTGTAAAGAAAGATGTGGGATGGCCATTTATGAGGGGAGAAATATAGGGTCTACTGATACAGGTAGAAAGCCAAATAATGAAGCTCTCCCCAAAGCCAAATTCACAAAGGACTTCAAAGAGGAAGCTATGCCTAACCCTATCAAAGGAATTAGCCTTGTCAACCTTAATGATCATACCCTTTTCCCCATGGGATCTGCTAGAGTGAATGGCTTCTTGGAGAAGGATGATATTGTCCACGATTTTCCTTTTCTCCACAAAACCTCCCTGGTTAGGAGAGATAAGCTTGGGAAGGAACACTTTTATTCTGTTGGCAACTATTTTGGAAATAATTTTGTATGAGACATTATAGAGTGAGATTGACCTGAATCTAAGGAAAGAGGAGGGATTAACCTCATTTGGGATCAAGGCGAGGAAAGGTAAATTGGTATTTCTTTTGATGTGCAAAGAGCGATGGACATATTGCACCATCTAGATGAGGTCAAATTTGATGATGTGCCAACAAAGTTTATAAAAATGAGTTGTAAACCCATCTGTGTCAGGGGACTTATCTGGTTCCAGTTGGTGAATCACCCCCAAGATCTTTTCCTCTTTGATGGCTCGAACTAATTCTTCATTCTTCTCTAGGCTGATGATGGAAGAGATATTTTCTAACAATTTCTCTTTATCGTCTTGTTAAATCCGTCCTCATTCTTTGTACAACTCCTAGAAACACCTGAAGGTTGCATTCTTAATTTGGTCAAAAGAGGTAATAACCTCTCCCTCCCCTGTAGTTATTTCTTTGACATTGTTTTTCTAGAGCCTGGCTTTAGTTTGTTGGTGGAAATATTTAGTATTTGTGTCCCCTACATGCAGCCACGTGCTTATGGACTTAAGCCTCCACTTTTCCTCTTTTGCTCCTAATGGTTTTTGATAACAGTGGAAGATGTCATGTTATTCTTCTATTAGGGCTTGTGAAACCTACTCCCTTTCCAGCTTTCCTTGGATCTCTTCCAAGTGCTTGAGTAAGCCCCCAATCTTAAGTTGTGGGGGTATTAATTTGGTCTTAGCCTAGTCTTTGAGGGCCATCTTGGTATTTTTCAACTTCTTCTCCCAAATATACATTGGAGAACATGAAATCCATTAGCACCAGGCACATGAAACTAAATCGAAGAAAGAGGGATCTTGGATCCAAAGGGGGTTGAAGCGAAGGGGGATGGGACCCATGTTAGTAGGGTCCACAAGGAGAAGAGCTATGGTTGATGATCTAAGCTTGCCCATGGAAGAATTTGAGAGGAAAAAGAGAAGGATTCTTCAAGAAAGGAACTATTGACCAAAAATCTATCCAACCTAGGAGCAATGTGACCGAGGTTGATTCTTTTGTTTAACCAAGTGGACATGCCTTTAGTTGGTTTAATTTCTGTCAGGTCTAGGGAGGTCATTAAGTCTTCCATTTTTTCTCTGGAGGGGTCTTGCACAATGCTGCCCCCCTTATTCTCTTTGTGAGAAAGGGTTTTGTTTAAATCCCATGCAATGATGCAATTTGAGCCAAGACCCTTATCTCAAAGATCCAAAAGAGAATTCCACCAGACAAGTTTTTCTTGTGGAAGGTTTGGCATGTAAAAATTAATAAAAATAACAGATTTACTAGTGGGAAGATGAGTGAGACTTACTAGAAGCCAATGTTGGGTAAAGTGGCTTTGTTCAAACTAAAAATATCCAGGGTTCCAGAAAGTGCAAAGACCCCCAAAGGTCCCCTGGAACTGTCTGTTTTCCGTCTACTTATGCGCAAAATATTAGTGATTTCTTGAAGGATTTCAAGTTAGGGACCTAATCCCTCACGTAGGTAGAATAATTTATTTCCATGTAATAAAGGTCAATATTAATAAGACCTAGCAATAAGGAAGAATAAGTCTAATGTAAGAAGACCTAATAGAAGCTTTCGCTTCTAGAAGGATCTTCCTCTAGATTGTTCTTTTGATAGACATATTTAGTATAAATAAGAGTCGAGGGTATGAGAAGTTTTGTCTTGGATATTATTGTAATAGAGATTTGCTCCACTGGAGGTTTCCCCCTCGAAGAGCCAAGTGAACATTGTTTTCGGTAATCAAAGTGCTATTTCTGATGTTATTTTGTTATTATTATGGTATTATCGTGGTGCTGTTCTGGTTATATTGTTGTTCATTTTCCATTTCTAGCTATTTATTTATGTTTTGCATACTTTTTATATCTGGAATATTACAAGTGGTATCAGAGCACCTTCCTCGGCAGAAAATTTTGGGTTAATTTTTTTTTTCCAGGGTAGAGACGTATTCCAACATATTTAAGCTACAAAGATCTATCGTTACATGCATAAAACCACAGTCAGGGATTCATACATGTAGGAAATACAAGTGGAACTTAAGTGCACATCTGTTGGCCACCCTTGTAACCCCTGTTGGTACCCCTTCGAGTGGTAGCACATCAGACAACACCTGTATACAGATCGACCTAGATCTCGTGAAGCCCTCTATAGATAAACCGATCGATCGCCTGACTGCTATAGTACCATCAAGAAAAACACTCAGGAAGATAATCTCTAGTACCTGGGTAGTCGGGTAGTACGACTAAGGGTACAGTCTAGCCTCCTTAGTTGGTGCCATGAGATATTGGGCCGAGTACTACTGTTGGACCCCGCACGTATATCAGAGAGCTATAGCACAGGGCAAACCCTTGTCTGTAGAACCCTTGAATACCCTATTCATTGGGAAGGAAACAAAAATAGAACCAACAAGATCTATTGCCGTTGATCCAGTAGGCTCCCTAGGCTCAGAAAATGCTAAAAAATGAAAGTTATAGGAATTTAGTGAAACCAATTCCATTGCGACCGACTCGTCGCGCTGATTTCGACCATATATTTACTTTCTAAAACGGGCTCCGTATGCGAGAGTTATTGCACTCTGACCGTTTTCTCAAACATCTTAAAAGTCAAAGAACTAGCAAAAAGTCAATGCTGACGTCAGCATGACATCACCAAAGACACTTCATGAGGTTGACCTGGCAGAAGCAAGTGTTGACAAGTGGCGTCTTGTGACTGGTTAGATGTGGATGACAGATCCAATCAGAATTGGACACATGGAAAAGTTTGGTCAAATGTGGTGGTGCCATGTGGCCCAGGCATGGGCAGCCACATGGCACCCAGTCAAGGTCGAATGGCAAGTTCAATTTTTTCTTGGGTCCATGGGTTTGGAACCCATGACCAACTACAACCAAGCGCTTTGGGGAGAAACCTTTCACCAATGCGCCACTGTACTCCTTGTTTAATAAAACAATTTTAAACATATATATTTTGTAATGTTTTAAGTTATAGTGCGGAGGGGGGCTGGGGCTAAGCCCCAACTCGTGGTCTATCGACACACATGCGACCGGGGGCGCGGCATATGACATAACCACCACCCATTAAACCACCAACACGCTTTAAGCCATCGGTTTTGGGGCGTTTTCTATATATTCAGGGGCTTAATCCCGTAAATGCACGCGGGGGTCTATCCATTAGCCCATCGGTCCCATGGAACGCGCCTATGACCAAGGGCTGGAGCCTATCCAAGGCCAGGGCGCAGCCCAAAGGGCTGGCGCTTGGCCATATGCTGTGCATATGATCTATTGGGGGCGCGCGCCCAGCCTTGGGGGCTATACTATGTATTTTTAAATAAGAGTGGGTTTTTAACTATACAGAAGTGATTTTTGCCTGATTTTTGGACCAACAAGTGGTTTTTTTTAGGATATTGTGGCCATTTGGAGGGGGATTTAATCCCAAAAAGAGGCCATATTCTTGGGGGAAGTTGGGCTTTCTCATCTGAGCATGAAAACTATAAAAACCATCCTTTTTGAAGCTTTGAGGACAATTTTTGATGCAGGGATTTGAAGGAGCAGTTTGTAAATTTTGGCCTTTTCTCATGTTTTGAGGGGAATTTTTGCCATGTTTTTGAGAGGAATTTGATGGAGCATGCTTGAATCTGAGCAAGGAGGTCTTGCACAACATATATGAATCATGTAATGTAACAACAAAGAGCCTATGTAAGAGAACTTTGAGCATTTAAAGAGCAATAAAGAGGTCCTCCACTTGGAAGCAGGTCCAGAGACGTAGCCAACGATTGGTGAACTCCGTTATCAACCTCTTGTCTCTATTTCTCTTTCTATTTTGTTGTCCTATTCTCTTAATTTGAAGCATGGATATTAATGGCTGATCTCTTTATTCTTTAATAAGCATCAAGTAAAAGTCACATTTGATATTCCGCAAACAAGATAATAAGTTTATGTATTTCACATTCTTAACGATTTGACGCAAAAAGTACATTAAACTAACTTGCAATTTATCAGTAATACCTTCATTTTTGGATTAAGTTTATGGTATCAGAGCATTTAGTTTTGAAGGTTTGATAAGAATTGCAAGCATTGGATGCTCACCAGAGCAAAACTCAAGCGAGGAGAAGGCCAACTTGAGGCTCTTAATCAAGAGATTCAAATGAGACCGCATAAACAAGAGATGTATTCACCGAGAAAACTAGGTCCTTTTGCATCTGAGGGAAATTTCTTTGAGTCATTTCAGTTGATGAAAGCCATGGTAGAGGAACTTTATCAGGAAAGAGGACTGCGTAGAAATCCAAAAGTTGAAGAAGGTGAATGTTCAGTAAGAGTAGAAGGAGGAGTTGGAGGTGGTGGACCTTCAAGACCTTCTTCTCCTTCATCCTCATCATCTACAAGTGAAGCAAGTGTACATCCCTCCAAGGATAAGCAACCTAAGAAAACTCGTCATTCTTCCGATATGCCTTTATTAAAGTTAGATGTAAAGTTTCAATTACCCACTTATGATGGTGAATTAGATGCAGAAAAGCTAGATAATTGGGTGAGACAATTAGAAGTCTATTGCAAGATACAAAGGATTGTTGATGATGAAACAAAGATCCAACTTGCAAGTCTCAAATTGGGAGGCACAACTCTCATATGGTGGGAAAGAAAAACTAAGGATGATCTCAATAGAAATGGTAAAACAATCTCTTCCTGGAATGATTTTGTCACTGCTTTGAAGAAACAATTTTATCCATTAGCATACATGCAACAGGAAATGGTGAATTGACAAAGTTTTAGGCAAGTTAAAGGTCAAAGTGTACAAGAATATACTCAAATATTTCGTAAGAAAGCTTTAAATTTGGGTATTCCTTGAAATACACAAGAGACACTCCTAAAATATATTGGTGGTTTACATTCTTATCTCAAGCACACTATTCTTATGCTAAATCCTTCTAACTTTGATGAAGTATGTGTACAAGCCATTCACATTGAATCCAGTAAAGGGAATGTTGGTGATAGTGTTTCTACAGATACTTGGCAAAGAAAGGATGTAGGGAAAAGGAAAGAGAAGAAGACAACCACAACAAGAAAGGAGAAGCCTACTTGCAATCATTGCAAGAAAATAGGCCATGATGAAGATCGTTGTTGGATCTTACATCCTGAAATGAAGCCAAAGAAGTATGCCAACCAGGGAAGGAAGAATACCACAGTCACGACAGTTCAAATGGATCTTGGATCAGATTCTGGTGATGAGACACAGGTTGTAGCTATGGGAATCCAAGGTATAAATTCTGTTGCAAGTACTAGCTCTTCTAGATCAATTGATGTAAATGATGTGTGTTAAAGGAATGAACTCTTCCACATAAGGGTTATAACAAATAATGTTAAAGTTGATACTCTTGTAGACAGTGAATCACAAGCCAATCTAATCAGTGAAGAGGTTGTAAATAACTTGGGACTTGAAACTAAGTCACATCCTAAACCATATCCATTGGGATGGATATGTGGTGATAATAATTTACAAGTAATCAAGCAATGTAAAATCAAGTTTGCAATCACTTCTAATTATGTTGATGAAGTAGAGCTTGATATAGTGCCACTGGACATATGTGGAATTGTACTGGGAAGCCCATACCTTTATGATAGGAAAGCTATATTCTACAAGGAAGAGGATAAATATTGCTTCAAGAAAGATGGGAAAGAGTACATTGTTCGTGCTTATCGCATGAAAACTGAGAGGTCTTTTGCAGCTACAGGGTAGTTAAAAAGAATGGTAAATGCAAGCAAAAGTTTAACACTTATGTCTGTAACAAAATATGAAGTTGGTGATGCTAAACATGAGATGATTCCATATGTTTCAAACAATCATGAAGTGTCACCAGAGGTACAACATGAGGTTCAGCTGCATAATTTGATTACTGTTCCCGTTCAAAAGGGGAAGCATGTTTTGTCATTTTCATTTGCATACTCAATATTGTTGATTAGCTTATTGCTGTTCAGTGGTGTATGGCTGCAAGGTGTGACAAAGAATGTAGATGATTGTGCAATTGATGGGATGATTACTTTGATAAATAATGCTATCTCAGTTTTCATGTTTGTTGTGATTGGTCAGGTGATTATTGTCCAAGTAGAAAGGATGGACGATACTGGACCAGTCGGGAGGCAGTACCCTCACTTCTTACCTGAGTAAAAGCAGACTTTTGGTGGTCCAAAAGCTTCCAAAGTGGGGAGGAATGATCCAGGAGGCTCCCCAGGCTTAGAAAATGCTAAAAAATGAAAGTCCTCGGAAATGAGTGAAACCAATTCCATTACGATCGGATCGTTGCGTTGATTCCGGCCATATATTTACTTTCTCAAACGGGCTCCGTATGAGAGAGTTATCGCACTCTGACCGTTTTCTCAAACAACTAAAAAGTCAAAGAACTGGCAAAAAGTCAATGCTGACGTCAGCATGACATCACTAAAGACACTTCATGAGGCTGATGTGGCAGAAGCAGGTGTTGACAAGTGGTGTCCTGTGACTGGGCAGATGTGGATGACAGATCCAATCAGAATTGGACACGTGGCAAAGTTTGGTCAAATGTGGTGGTGCCACGTGGCACCCAGTCAGGGTCGAATGGCAAGTTCAAAAATTTCTAGGGTCCATGGGCTTGGAACCCACGACCAACTACCACCAAGCAATTTGGCGAGAACCCTTTCACCAACGCGCCACCGTACTCCTTGTTTAATAAAACAATTTTAAATATATATATTTTGTAATATTTTAAGTTATAGCGTGGAGGGGGGGCTGGGGCTTAGGTCTATCCACACACATGCGACTGGGGGCACGACATATGACCTAACCGCCACCCATTAAACCACCAACACACTTTAAGCCGTCGGTTCTGGGGCGTTTGCCATATATTCAGGGGCTTATTCCCATAAATGCGCGTGGGGGTCTATCCATTAGCTCGTCGGTCCCATGGAACATGCCTACGACCAAGGGCTGGAGCCTATCCAAGGCCAGTGCACAGCCTAAAGGGCTAGATATTGGCCATATGGTGTGCATATGACCGAGTATTGGGGGCACGCGCCCAGGCTTGGGGGCTATACTGTGTATTTTTAAATAAAAGTGGGTTTTTAACTATATAGAAGTGATTTTTGCCTGATTTTTGGACCAACAAGTGGTTTTTTAGGATATTGTGGCCATTTGGAGGGGGATTTGATCCCAAAAAGAGGCCAGATTATTGGGGGAAGTTGGGCCTCCTAATCTGAGCATGAAAACTATAAAAACTAGGCTTTTTGAAGCTTTGAGGACAATTTTTGATGAAGGGATTTGAAGGAGCAGTTTGTTAATTTTGGCTTTTTCTCATGTTTTGAGGGGCATTTTTGCCATGTTTTTGAGAGGAATTTGATGGAGCATGCTTGAATATGAGCAAGGAGGTCTTGCAAAACAGATATGAAGCATGTAATGTAACAACAAAGAGCCTATGCAATATAACTTTGAGCATTTAAAGAGCAATAAAGAGGTCCTCCACTTGGAAGCGGGCCCGGAGATGTAGCCAACGATTGGTGAACTCCGTTATCAACCTCTTGTCTCTATTTATCTTTCTATTTTGCTGTCCTATTCTCTTAATTTGCAGCATGGATATTAATGGATGATCTCTTTATTCTTTAATAGGCATAAAGTAAAAGTCACATTTGATATTTCGCAGACAAGATAATAAGTTTATGTATTTCGCATTCTTAACGATCCGATGCAACAAGTACATTAAGATAACTTGCAATTTATCAGTGATACCTTCATTTTTGTATCAGCCATGCTACATTGTATTCTGCATTCTGACTACAAAATTACTACACATTTCTTCCTGTTAAGCATTTGGGAATTTCGTCACTGCAATATTCTTTAGGCCGGAGTATAACTCCGCAAGAGTAAAAAAAAAAAAGTATAGTGGTCCCGCTGGCACAGTTATTTGGGACCTATTCCATTGGATTCCCCTTTTCTCCCTGATCGCAGTCATACCCTTCATTTTTAATCCTTTTTGTTTCAGTGGACCCGACCCCTTCCCAGTTTCCCTATTTTGCCGCCTATCCCATTATATTTCCCTGCAAGCACTGATCGTCGTGGTACCTATCACTTTTAAGTCTTTTTTTTTATGGTCCCACCTACCCATTTTTTCCTTACCCACACTTCTCTCCAAATGGCCACCACTTGCAACCAAGATCTCCAAAATTCCATCAATCAAGCCCATGTCTCCATCGAACATCTCACATCTCAACTGGATTCCACCAAATCCTTTATTGATACCTTGGAAGCCAACCTCACAACCCAATTGACCTCCCTCCAGTCTGCTGTCAATCAATTGTTGAACCGCCCTACAGGTCCTTCTTCATCAACACAACCTGATGCTGCTGATTCCTCTCAATCTCCACATTTTCACTCCAACTCCTTTCATCGTGAACCCCGTCTTCCCCGCGTAGAGGTCAATAAATTTGATGGCTTCGATCCTACAGGTTGGGTCACTCAAATGGAGCATTATTTTTCTCTGCATGGTATTACTGATGAGTTGGCCAAAATTCGCTATGTTGTCCTCTATCTAGATCCCGAACGCTGGAAATTGTGGCAATGGCGCAAAAATTCACGTCAGGGGTATATTGCCTGGACCTAGTTTGTTGCTGATCTCTATGCCCGTTTTGATACTGACACCCACTATCTAGGTCATTTGACCAAGTTGAAACAGTCAGGCACAATGGAAGACTTCATCACTGCTTTTGAGCATTTGGCCTTTCAAACAGAGGGCATGTCAGATGCGTTCTTCTGTGAATCCTTTATCAGTGGTCTCAAGGATGAAATATGATCCCAGGTTCTCATGGCTCGCCCTCCCACTTGGTTAGAAGCTACTCAATGTGCCAAAGAGGCCCAACAAGTTGTCTTGTCCTAGAATAAAAAACCCCCTTTTGTTCCTCGCCCTCGACCCGCTAATCCTAACCCCCTTGTTACTCCCCTCAAGGTCTAAAAACTAACTTGGGCTAAAATGGATGAACGCCAACTGAAGGGTCTTTTCTATAATTGTGATGAAAAATATTTTATGGGGCACAAGTGTAAGGAACAAAAACTATTTATGGCCATCTTAGAAGATGTTCCTGAAGAGGATATGTCAGTTCCCCTTATTGAAGAACCCTCCCTTCCTGATGCCACCCAAGAGCCTACTGACCCACCTGAACTAACCCACTTATTTCCTTGCATGCCCTCACTGGCTTCTCACCCCCCCAAATGCTCAAGCTCATTGGCTACATTAAGCACAAGAATGTCATCATCCTTGTTGACAGTGGTAGCAACCACAATTTTATTCATCGTCGCATTGCCCAGGAAACCAATTGCTATATTCGTTTTGTCAATAATTTTCAAATCATGATAGCCAATAGTGGGTCCATGAAATGTGGTGGGCGGTGTGAAAATGTCTGTCTTCAAATTGGACATTACCAACTGTAATCTCATATGTTTTCCATTGAGATGGGAGGTTGTGACATTGTGCTAAGTGCTGAATGGTTACGCACTTTGGGTCCCATTCTTATGGATTTTAAGGAATTAACCATGCAATTCCAACAGGAAGGACAAAAGTATCAATTTCAAGGTCTCATAGCTGGTTCTCCTGAGATAATTAGTTCCCATCGTATGAAAAATCTCCTCAAGAAAGGCCACTTCGATATCATTCCTCAACTCCATTCTATTCAAGCCGTTGAGACACCCTCTGTCCATCCTGACCTCCAAGCTATCCTTTCCAAACATCAAGTTGTTTTTTCCACGCCTCATGTCCTTCCTCCTTCTCGTGGTGTTCATGATCATTCTATTCCCCTTGTTCCTGACAATCTTCCTCTCAATGTTTGTCCTTATCTCCACCCCTTTTCCCAAAAGAATGAAATTGAGAAAATAGTGTAGGAATTACTCCAAGTGGGTGTTATCCACCCCAGTACCAACCCTTATTCTTCTCCTGTGGTCATGGTACTTAAGAAATAAGTTACTTAGCGCATGTGTCCCGAATTTTGTGACTTCAATAAGCTCACCATCAAGGACAAGTTCCCCATTCCTGTCATTGATGATCTCTTGGATGAGTTGAGTGGTGCTCTGTACTCCACTAAACTTGATCTGCATTTTGGCTACCACCAGATACACATGCAAGAAGCTGACATACCCAAGACTGCCTTTGAACTCACGGGGGTCATTATGAGTTTTTGGTCATGCCCTTTGGCCTATGTAATGCCACCTCCACCTTCCAAAGCCTCATGAATCATGTCTTCCACCCTTTTCTCCGTCATTTTGTGTTAGTTTTCTTTGATGATCTTCTCATCTATAGTAAAACTTGGCAATCTCATCTTAACCATGTGGATCAAATTCTCCATCTACTCTCGCAGCACCAAGTTTTCCTCAAACAATCAAAATGTGCTTTTGGCGCCTTGGAAGTGGAGTACTTGGGTCACATTGTTGGCAAGGCTGGTGTCAGGGTGGATCCTAAAAATATTGAAGCTATGGAAGATTGGCCTCAACCAAAGACTCTCAAAATCTTGCGTGGATTTCTTGGTTTAACAAGTTATTATCACAAGTTTGTTAAGAATTATGGAAAGATTGCGGCACCTCTCACTGCTCTCCTTAAAAATAATTCTTTCACTTGGTCTCTAACAACTGCTCGGGCTTTTTAAACCTTAAAATGGATATGTGCACCACTCCAGTCTTGGCCCTTCCTGATTTCAAAAAGACCTTTGTCCTGGAATGTGATGCTTCCGGGAAAGGAATTGGCGTCATCCTTATGCAAGAGGGTCAGCCTTTGGCCTTTACCAGCAAACAACTATCAGAGCAAAATTTGGGGAAATCAATCTATGAAAAGGAAACGCTTGCTATTCTACATGCCGTGGATCTTTGGTGCCCTTATCTATTGGGGAAACACTTCCAAATTAAGACAAATCATCAAAGTCTCAAGTATTTTCTGGAACAATGCCTTTCCTCCCCTGAGCAACAAAAATGGGTGACTAAACTCTTTGGATATGATTATGAGATAATTTAGAAGAAAGGAAAAGACAATGTGGTTGTTGATGCACTTTCCAGAAAATATGAAGATGAAGGGTCCCTTTTTTCTCTCTCCTTCATTGTACCAGATTGGCTCCAAGTTGTTCGCTAGGAATGGCTACAAGATTCCAAAAGTTTGCATCTAATACAACAACTGCAGTCCGATTCTTCAGTCTCCTTGGGGTACTCTTTGCTCAATGATGAGATTTGATACAAATTCCATTTGTATTTAAGTACCCATTCAAAACTTAAATCCACGGTACTTGCTGAGCTTCATGCTACACCCACAACTGGGCACTCAGGGTTTACCAAAACCTATGACTGGGTCAAACATTCTTTTTTCTGGGATGGTATGAAACAAGACATTTGTAAATTTGTGGCTGAATGTGATGTGTGTCAACACAACAAGGGATAGACAATCAAATCTCCAGCCACACTACAACCGCTTCCGATTCCACTTGCTATCTGGCGGGATATCTCTATGGATTTTATTGTAGGCTTATCTAAATCAGGAAATAAATCAATCATCATGGTGTAGTTGATCGTCTTTCCAAGTATGTTCATTTCTGTGCTCTTCAACACCCATTTACAGCCTCCACTATGGCTCAACTTTTCATGGACCGGGTCTTCAAGCTTCATGGCATGCCACATTATATTGTTTCTGATTGTGACCCAACTTTCACCAACAATTTTTGGCAAGAACTGTTCAAGCTCCAAGGCACCCAATTGCATCTCAGCACAACTTATCATGCCCAGAATGATGGTCAAACTGAAGTGGTCAACAAGTGTTTGGAAACATATTTGAGGTGTTTTGCATCGGAGAGGAAAAATCAGTGGGCTCAATGGTTAGCACTAGATGAATGGTGGTACAACACTTCTTACCATATAACTACCCGCGTGACTCCTTTTGAAGCGGTATATGGACAAAAGCCACCTTTAATTCTCTCATATTTTCTAGGTGTCTCAAAGGTCCAGGCAGTTGACCAAACGCTTACAGTTCGAGAGGCTATTATCTGTACCCTCAAAGAGAATTTGGTCATGGCCACATGAAGAAACAAGAAGATCAAGGTCGCTCTGAACGTCAGTTTGCAGAAGGGGATCAAGTGTTTCTTCGACTGCAACCTTACAAGCAAACTTCCCTCAAGGCTGACCATTGTCAGAAAATGGCGCCCAAATTTTATGGTCCTTATATAGTTCTCAAGCGTGTGGGAAAGGTGGCCTATCAGTTAGCTTTGCCCAGTCATTCTAAGCTCCATCCTGTTTTTCATGTTTCATGCTTAAAGAAGGTGATTGGAACTAAGTGCCAAACTCAAACCGACCTTCCCAAGTTGGACGAAGAAGGCTCCATTTGGCTACAACCACAAGCAGTTTTGGACCAACGTGAGCGTCAACGAACCATCAAGGAAGTGTTAGTCCAGTGGAAAGATACAACTCCAACAAATGCCACTTGGGAACCAACTACTATTTTGCAACAATTTCCTCATCTCAAGCCTTGAGGACAAGGTTGTTTTTATGGGGGAGGACATGTTAGGGACCTAACCCCTCATGTAGCTAGAATAATATATTTCCATGTAATAAAGGTCAATATTAATAAGGCCTAGCAATAAGGAAGAATAAGTCCAATGTAAAAAGACCTAATAGAAGCTTCCGCTTCTAGAAGGATCTTCCTCTAGATTGTTCTTTTGATAGACATATTTAGTATAAATAGGAGTCGAGGGTATGGGAAATTTTGTCTTGGATATTATCGTAATAGAGCTCTACTATGCTGGAGGTTGTCCCCTCGAAGAGGCAAGTGAACATTGCTCTCGATAATCAAAGTGCTATTTCTGGTGTTATTTTGTGATCATTTTGGTATTATCGTCGTGTTGTTATGATTATATTGTTGTTCATCTGCCATTTCTAGCTATTTATTTCTGTTCTGCATACTTTTTATATCTGGAATATTACATTTTAGAATCCTTCATTTTCATTTCTTGGAGAAAGATAACTTGAGGCTTTTATGTATTAATTGAGTCTTTTTTTGAGCTCAATTTATTGTGTCTCCTTAGTCCCTACAATTCCATGAAATTACCTTCATTATTTACTTGAGATTTTAAGGTTCCCCCCTTAGGGGGATTGGGCCGACCTTGATTCCTTGTTGCTATCGATTCTTTTCGGAAGACTCTATCTAGGGTGGCTTGGGTACCCAAGTCTTTTTCCTTGTTTGTTGTCGCCTCTCTCCTAGTTGCTTGTCTTTCTGCCCACCTTTCTTGAGGGCGCACTTTGAGCAGTTTCTTTATCAGTTTCATTCTCAGGGATTTCCGAGATGGATTCTAATTTTGGGTTTTACGGGATTTCAAATACACAGTTGTACTTTTGCGGAGGGGATTTAGTGTTACCCATATGGACTGATACATTTCTTTCTGGGGATGGAAAAGCTAATGGAAATCCCTCAATATTAGGGGAGCCAGACTCCCCACTCTTGTTAGCATAAGGATCATCCTAGTTTTCTTGGGGGGGCTCATCCTCATTGTTGGATAGGGATTCATATTGATTGTTGCTAACCATAGGATATTTCCTTCCCATCCTAGCACTTGAAGGAGGAATTGAAGAAGACCCCAGATTCAGAGCTGGATTCTGGGAGATGGATCGCTAATTCTTCTCCTATTGGGGTTGCATTCCTTGTTTGGATGTTTGTCTCCTTTTCTTGGGGAGCTACCAATGATTATTAGATTCAAGTGCAGTTTGTTTAGGAGCTGCCTTCGAACAATTCTTGGAAAATGTTTGTATTCATGACATACTTTACATTTGAAGGGTAATTGTTTGTAGTCCACAGGCTAGAAATATGTCTAGTTGTCTAGAGTGAAATGCACTGCTTCAGGGAGGCCTTTCTCAAGGTCCAATTCAACGCAGATGCAGGCGTAGAATTGCGTGTCGTCACAGGGTTATGCACGATGAATGTACTTACCCAAACTATTACCTATATTTCGAATAATAACATCATTCTAGCAATGTAATGTTAGATATGGTAGATGCACCCACACTTGAATGACTGAATAAATGTCATTTTTTGGGTTGAAATATGGAGTCCATTGATTGAGATACATCCCTTGAGTGCCTATAAAGTAAGGTCCACTGCGAAAGATCAAATCTTGGTCCGTTTTCTCTTCAAACAGAAACACGAAGAACCCCCTGCCACAGAAAGAGTGCGAGAGATGCCCTTTTATCAGGGGTTTCCAATTTTTATCAACCTAGAAGGACATAGCTCACAGGGATGGATAGGGACTTTGGGGATTTCCTGTAGTTTTTTAACAAACATGTAAGGCATCAAATTGGTAGACTTTTTGATAGAGGCTACCGGGGAAAGGAAGGCAATGACATCCGGGGAAGGAGATGACGTGCCCCCCTCTAGAGGCCGAAGCCATGAGGAGAGGCCAAATAATGATGGTTTACAATAGAAGATGTAAATCTAGGGTTTCACTCCAAGCCACTAAATCCATTTGTCAAGGTGAAACATAATATCTTTGGTATGCCAATACAATAGTTAGTATACAATTCTCTTACCTCCAAGTATAATTTAATTCATATTTCCCTTAGGGGTAAAAAACAACCCCCTAATGTCTTTTTCTATCTTATTGGATATAGTAGGTAGTAAAAGCATGCCATTCACCTATTATCTATTTATTGTGAATTTAAGTACAACCATTCCTAGCCAATGTATGTGTTGTTTAACTCCTTAAGAGTATCTAGATTGTATTGCAAATCAATAATTTGTCATTTTAAATACTCACATATTTGTATTAGATTGTAATTTTACATGATATGATATTACCATTAACAATTCATTTATAAGGTTTGTCAAATTTATAAAGAAGTATTTGTAAATTTATAAAGAAACTATTTAAAAGTATTTTAAAGATATAATTACTTCAGTTCAAAAATTAAATATGGTTTCATTGGTATTATAATTATAAAGTTGTAAACAAGAATGGCCTACTTTGCGTGAGTTTAAATTCTCACGTGGAATTATAATCTTAGTAGATCCACAGAAGAATGATGCTTCTCTCTTAAAAACAAGCCAAAATGTTATGTGGACTTATAATCTTAGTAGATCCATAAAACAATGATGCTTCTCTCTCTTAGAAATGAGCCGAAATGACTTGCTGGGAATTCAAACTTGCTGCTAGCCAATTCAACTTGGCATCAGGAAGTTTGATGCTGAATACTTGTGGGTTTCAAACTTTGGCGTGTGAGTTTGCGCTAAGTTTTTCATAGGTTTGCGGTGTTGACTTGCGAGCATGATGAGAAAATCAATGAGTGTTTTTACAAATTTTTATACCTAAACAAAAAAAATTGTCATTCTGCTTGGTGATTTTCTAGATCTTTTGCTAAGTCCAGGTCGAACTTTTATTTCTATTCACTTTATAAAAAGTTGTTTATGAGGAAATAAGAATTCATTTTGCAGATGTAAAGCTTCTTACAATTTATTATTTTAGTTAGTGCATCTCAATTTTCATATGTTTTTTTTTCAACTTATTATCACTGTTATTTAACTCCTTTCAATGGGATCATTTAGATTGGTGTTTAACTACTAAACATTCAAATTCTCATTTAATAAGCTAGTGTTTTTTTGGATTAATTAAAATAAGAGTAGACTTTTCCATTAAAAAGAGTAATTCTTTTGAGACATACAGGATACAGGATTATGAATCTATTTTTTTTTTGTTCGTTAATTTGTTTGGACTAAGTCGATGGACTAAGCCGTCAAAATTACTCGGGGATTGTATCCTGCCTAAGCCACATCAATCTTTCCCCGCAGGTTTCGAACCGGTGACTTTTCAACACAGAGCGGCTTAACAACACACTCCGTCACTGACTGTCCTACACCTCGTGACTTTTCAACACTAAGTGGCTTAACAACACACTCCGTCACCTACTGTCCTACTGTCCTACACTTAGTGGACGACTATGAATCCATTTTGAAAATAATCATTGAGTGCTCAATTTTTTATTATTATTATTATTTTTGTATGAATGACATTGCAGTTTGTTTCACTTTGCTAAATCTAAAGACATGGACTGAAAAAACAACATATCATCCGTTGATTCACGTGTGTGCATGATGCCGATGCTTCTAAATATGCATTGGGAAACTCATGGTGCTTATGTAATTTTCTATTTTGAATAAT
>ML838190.1:33278-44646 GCA_009831015.1 Picea engelmannii | reverse complement strand
TTCACTTGTAATTAAATGATTAATATTTGTGAGAGAAAATTTGTCTCACATATTATTCATTTATTAATTATGGAAATTGGTTTTCATGTGAGAAACCACCTCACACCAATTTTCCATTTTTATCTCAATTGTAGGTTGAGAGAGTCAAGGGCATGGTTGGGAAGTCTTTGGGTAGTTTTGAGACTTTTCCATTTTAAGCCTAAGATGGTTGAAGATCCTACTTTTAAGGATCTTATTTTTCCTTCTTTGTAATCAGATCCTACAATTGTGGATCTTGTAATTAATGCTCTTAGTTGGAGAGTGAGTAAAGAAAAACTATATATATTCCTTATGTGAGCCATGTTGAAAGAAAGAGAAGAAAGGAGAAAGTGCTTAGCTCTCGAAAGCCATAGTGTTGAGCTAATGAAGAGCCATGGTCCTTGAATGTAAGAAAGCTTTGAGATCTCACTTTGAAGAAGGAATATAGAAGATCTGCATTCCAGTTGGAGCAGGTCCGGAGACATAGCCCCAGAGGTGGAGGGGTGAACTCCATTATCAACATCGATTGTCTCTCTCTTATTTGCCTTCATGTATTTTATGCTCCTTAATGTTCATTTGTATTATGTTTATGTGTTTTAATGAACTAATATGCTCAATAAAACCTGTATAAGCCATAGTCAATTTAAAAGATACTCACATTGTAAACATTTGGGAGAGTAATACTCGACCCATTTACGGATCAAACATACAACCATAATGCACAAAGCAACCATAGCACAAGATATACGTGGTTCACCCCAGTGTGGGACTACGTCCACCAACTCTTCTCTTCTTTATTATATTTTTTCAATCTTCTACAAGCACAGAGCCCCAAAACCCTACTCTATAGAGGACAAGATATCTACGCACCTCACCAGATCCTCCTTCCCTAAGTTAGGTCACAACACAAAGCCTTCTTAGCTCTGCAATTCCTTAACACATAGTATGCATAAAGAATTCACAATTATTCGCACTTAGCACATTGGCCTCTTCCTACATCACCTAGATATCTATTTATACATTATAAATGGGCCTAAACATGGGTAAACCCTTGGGTTGACATCCCATGCCTGTTACATAAACCCTAATCCCAAAAACTTCCCTAAAAAGGGGACGAGATTTCGCGATCTCTTCTTCAACTTGTGTTTCCCCTTCAACCAGCCTATTGAAGTCTCATAAGAGGTAAAAACATGACCAAGGATATACAAAACTTGGTCAAGGGCCAATAGGCCCCCAACACTCACCTTTGACTCATCCTGAGTCACTTTGGTCTAGGTAACTCTGCCTCAAAATCCTCGAGTTGCTTCAACTTGTTGTTGCGCCAAGGCCTCCTGCTCAATGAACTCTTGAATAACTGCCTCGTTCACAGGTCCTTCTAAGTGTTGTTATACAAAAGTGACTATGTGTTCTATCTCTTCTCCTCGGCCTTCAATCTCCTCAAAAAGTAGGCAAGTTGCATACTAGACTGGCTAGAGTTTTTGAGTCACTTCCATGACTTTGCTTTGTATGGCATGGACCTGTTGTTAAGTTATGCGTTGTTCTTGGGATCTTTTCTTCCTCTCAACTGCTGACAGGAGTTTCAATTACGCGTGTACTATTGTTTCTTGTTTCTTTTCTTCCTGGAGTTGTGACTCCAGTTTCTTCAGTTCAGGGTCCTCAGTAAGGCACTCATAAATCTGCACACTGCGACTGCTTAGTTGTTTACATTCCACGACTAATGATTTGATCCTTTCAACTGTGCTCTGGGTAGTTGTTTATCTCAGGTCTCGCACTTCCTATGGAGTGCTTGGCACTGTTTGTAGCTCTAGTTATGCAACCCTCTGTTGAAGTTGCTTAATGGCTTCAGCAAGCTTCACGAATTGATTTACTACTGGGTCTTCTTCCATCTGCTCCAAGCCTGTCACAGAGCGAAGTGAATTATTGACTGCTTCTTTAACTTTGACCTACTTCACGAGAATCTATTCTTTCTCCTGCTAGATTTGCGCTTTATTTTCTTCAAACTTGGTTTGAAGGTCGTCCTTCTCCTGCTACACAACTCGATATTTCTCTATGATTTCCTCTTGTTCTTTATTTAGGGCCACTGAGGCCTATTCTTTTTCTTCCTACACATGATGAAGGTGAGCTTCAGTTGCATCAACTATTCTACGGAGTTGGTAAGGTTCATCTCCCAACTCTGGTTCTTCTGGTGGCAGGGGCGCAGTGGAAACTGCGAGGCTGGAGTGAAGGGCTTGTTGTACACCTCTTAGCTCTGTCTCAATTCTATCATACATGGATTCTTGTTTGGATTTAGGTCTCTACAAAATATCTTCTAAGGCATCTGATATAGCTGCGATAATGAAGTCGAAGTCACCGACCATGAGCACATTCTGCATCTTCGGCTTACTCGCTTTGGAACTCTTCTGCGATTTAGGTTTCTTTGGGGAAGTCTTTCTTTTATTGGATGTCTCTGTCTCTTCAAGGGGGTTCCTAAGTGGTGTTACTTTTCCTTACTTCTGCTTGTCTTCTTCCCCTTATTTTTCTTCCTTGTCCACTTCGTTATCTCCTCCTTTGCTAGGTGAATCTGAAGCAGTTTCTTCTGATGTGTTGTGTATTTCCTGTACATCTTCCTTCTTTTTTCTTCCTTCTACTGTTGGGTGCATCATACTCTTCACGAGTAACCACTAGAATTCCAATGAGATTGGGATTAGACAGTGCTTCCTGGTCGACTGGTATAAGGAACTCCGCGGGTCATTCCTTAGTGATTTGTTCCAGGTCCTCCTTTGTGAGCTTGTAGTAATACTGAATCTCTTCTTTAATTTCTTCTACATGCGCAGTAATATAAATAAAATGCATATCTATACGAAACTTCATAAGGGGCCTGAACCTATCCAGGGTATTCGACATGATGTGAGGGAAAGAATCAATAGCCATTTTTAGTTGCAGGTAGTAGGTATGGAATGTTGTGTTCAACTGCCATTGTTTCCCCATATTGCTCGAATACCAAAGCGTGGTGAACTTCGCAACTAGTGGCTCGAATGTGTCATTGTCAAGGAAGGTCGCACCTTCCATCATCTCCCACGTAGTAAATGCGATGAGGGTCAACAACCAGCTAAAATGGAACTCATAGCCATGATCCTGAGCTTCGCAACAATCCAATTCTAATTGATTGGCTATCTAACTAGCCCAATTCATCTTTAGTCCTTCCACGCATTTTCCTACAAGGTCAACGACAAAACCTGTGACCCACGTGGGTCTGTTATTTTAGACTATCTTTCCAGTAATCAGCTCGCAAACAAGGCGCACTTTACCATTCTGAATGGAGGCTACCTTGTGGCCTCACGTCCCTTTCTATACATCGTCATAGGTGTCTTTGATATTCTGTGCCAGGGCACGGTTTGCAGCCTTCCTTGGATAAAATTCTTGCAGATTTGGTCCCTTCATGCTTAATCCAATGATCCTATGTATCAACACTAGATTGATGGTGATGCATCTATATAACCATATATACCCTCCATGGTAGCATTATAGCAGGATCTTAATGCACACATTAATATCCTGGTGCCCTCCAAAACGTGGTATCTTCATCACGTTCGTGACAGTGAAACTCATGATGTCCATAGTCCATGGTTGGGGGATGATCTTCGACTTCTTCCCCTTGGTTTTGGTCAAATATTTATGAAGTGCGATCATGCCATAGCTCTTACGGTCTCCTAGTTTATAGTCATGGATCTTCAAGGTTGGAATCCTCTCTAACTGTGGTCTGACTACTTTTATTCCCTTCAGGAGGTATGCAGTGATGACTATGTAGTTGAAGTCCCTCGGGAGACTATCACGACTCACCACACCTGCCATGGGTGGGATGTAGTGGGGCAGGATGGATGGAATTAGCTTTGCATTCGCCAAGTCATCACAACGCTTGGTTATTTTCTTGGTAACAGCTCGAGATGGTCCAGATCCATGAGAAATCGATAGGGAGGCTTGCACTCCTTAGCTATTAGAATCTCTTCGACGACTTTTTCTGTTTTTCTAATTTTGTCCAACATGCACACTCGAGATCTGATATCTTAGGTTGGTGAATAATACTCAATGTAACAAAATGGATGGCAAGGTTTCAATGACCACTGCATGAAATCAACTAGTTCTCTGCGGGCTCAGATAATCACAATTGGAAAAAAGTGTTCTCGATGAAACGCTCGATGGGATAAATAGATATTGTCATAATGGTTTCTTTCAACAAGTCACAAAGCCTTATTCAATGCAATTTCATCCATTATGGTGTAGTCCTAACAGTCAAATGGAAAACTTCTGGGCCATAACTGCTTTCCTAACCATTCAGGAGCGCCAATTGAATGGTCATATTGCTTCCAATGGTCATATTGCTTCATCACGGCGAAGTGCCAATCTATGTTGTATTGCTATTCCGGCGAAGTTCGAGTTCTGGAAACCTTTCTTCTATGAAGTATTCTTTGGAACTTGTTGAAACTTTTTAAACTTTTCCCTCTTCTTACTGAGCTTTATGGCCTTCTTTCCTATGATCTAAATCATGGATTTCCTCTTTCCATTATCATTCTTATCTCCTCTTGGCATGATAACTTCACACTGTGGAGGGTATTTCATAAGATTCAAGGGTAATACTTCTTCTCTTTCAGGGGTAGGTGCTCTACTCTCTTGTACAAACATGAGTCTCCAATCTTCCCATGTCCTTTCAACTTCGACATCCATATCTTTGGTCTTTAGTAGCTTTGATTGGTTCTCTCATTCTTCCAGTAAGTGCGCTATTCTCCTATCCATGAAATCTCTTAGTTCTTGCTTTTTCTGTTCTAGATCCTCCTCTTCTTGTTTCCTTCGTATCTGATCTTTCTCAATCGAGGTTTTTCCTAGTAATATAACAAATGGGGCATTGTTCTAAACAAAATTAATGATCTCAAATTCTTCTTCTGTCGAAGTGCCATGAGCACTCATAGATATCTGGGTAAGTCTTTCACATCGGTTTATCAACTTTCCTCAAAATAATCCTATTCCTCCTAATGAAGGAACCATAGTAGGCTTTCCCAAAATTTCCCAAGTTCTTTCTATCATGATATTCACCTATGCTTCTTCATCTAGGACACAGTCTATGGCGAAGTCTCCTATTCTTGTTTCTATGTACTCTTTCTCTTTTAAGACCCCCGATAAGTTGATATTTATGTGATCATTCAAATTTTCTTTCATCTGTAGTAATACAGTCTCTTATTATTTCTGGGTTCTATCATATCCTTATTTTGTTGGATTGTCTCATCATTTTCTTATTTCATATTCATCTTTTCAAGTTTAACAATCATTCTAGGACAATCCAAAACATCATGGTCCATAGCTTTACAGCAAAGACAACTACGTATTCTACCAGAGCATTCCTTATCAAGATGTCCCAGTCTTCTGCAACTGTAATAAAGGGTTAATCATCTCTTTATCTTAAATGGTCCCCAACCTTTCCTATACCGCGCACTGGGATCACAGTAACTAACCTGCAAAAAATTATTTCTAGGATCCTGCATCCATTTGTTAGTCCAAACATTCTTTCTATGCATAGGAATAACATACCTTTCATTATTTCTATCAGATCTACTCATATCAAACCTTATTTCTTCTAGTTGCGCCCTTGTTTTTAGACTAGGACCAAATTTATCAAACATACCTAGATCCATACTTTTGAAACAAATTTTTTCACTTATCTTACCTTTCTCAGAGAAAAAAGATTCAAGATTTTACCTCTTTTCTTCAAATCAAACTTCTCTTTTCAGCATAGATCTTCACAAGTCAATATTGTGCACTAGATCATAGATATATGCACATTTATTTATTTTCTTCAGTTCTCAACAATCATAGTTTTAGGTCTCGGTAACGGAACCATTTTTTTGCATAGGGGTAGACCCAGGGTTCAACGCTTCCACAACGCACCAAAAAAACCCTAACTACCGACCCTTTTGGAAACACCTGCGAAGCAAATGAAGTATCACCTAAGGTAGAGGAAGGGGTGGTTGCAGGACTCAAATATCTACAACCTAGCTGGGACACAGATTTGTGATTATACCACTTAACAAAGATCTTAGAAGTTAGCATTCATCAGTAATTTAACCATTATCCACATCATATATCCAAACCCTAATTACATAACAACGCAGTATTCTACCAGATATAATACATCTAAGCACTTAGCATGTAGAGATAGATCATATCTAACATTCATTCACCTTATCAAGCACTAAGCTATTATACAAGATGCATCATACATAAAGATATCGACACTAAGCATAAATCACATCACTAACATACAACCATAATGCACAAAGAAACCATAGCACAGGATATACGTGGTTCACCTGAGTGTGGGGCTACATCCACCAACTCTTCTCTTATTTATTATCTTCTGTCAATATTTTACAAGCACAGAGCCCAAAAACCCTACTCCATAGAAGACATGAGACCTGCACACCTTGTCAGATCCTCCTTCCCAGAGTTACGTCACAGCACAAAGCCTTCTTACAATCACTTTCACTTAGCCCTGCAAATCCTTAACACATAGTATGTGCAAAGCATTCACAATTATTCTCATTTAGCACATTTGCCTCTTCCTACATCGCCTGGATATCTATTTATACATTACAAAATGGGCCTAAAAATGGGTAAACCCATGGGCCGACATCCCATACCTGTTACATAAACCCTAATCCCAAAAACTTCCCTAAAAAGGGGTCGAGATTCCATGATCTCTACTTCAACTTGTTCTCCACCTTTGACTAGCCTATAGAAGTCCCAAAAGAGTTCAAAACATGACCAAGGATATCCAAAACTTGGTCAAGGGCCAACACCCCACACGCATTTTTTTCCCATCAAAACTAAGGGTGAATTTCATTGAAATTCCATTGTCATGGTCCTGCAAGTGAGACAAAAACTCCCCCCCAGCCTACGCGAAGGAACACTTCCCTGCACTGTGCAAATGTAGGGATAGTGAAGAGGTCAACATAGGAGGATGGCTCTTACCACTTGGGCATGAATAAAACATGGGAAAAATGGATAGAGGGAGAGTGCGATCAGGATGAGGATGGGCATGATTAGATAGGGGTTGAGTGCATTTAGAAAAGGCTGAGCGCACTTTAGAAAGATGTGAACGAAATGAGACAGAGGTTGAGAACGTTTCAACAAGGGTGAATGCAATGAGAAGAGGGCGAGTGTGAGGAATAAATGGGATAACCCAATTGAGAAATACCTCTATTTTTTAGTGTTGCTAGGGTGGAGCAGATGCATTCACAATGAAATCCACATGCATGAGTTTCCATGTGTGAGCGTCGATTTTGAATTTAAAAGCATGTTCTAGGGGAAATCATAATGATGGAGAAGTTAGTTCAATGTCCAATTCTTTGACTTGGAAAATTGATCATAAAAATGTCTAAGGTTTGCATCATTCAATCTTAATTTCCATGAACTAATTCAAATAAATTCCATCGATTCCTGGTTACCTGAAATAGTGGACAATTACATGTGTATACTTTCATATGGCACTTCATCCGAAACCTCATATGGAACTCCATATGGCACCCCATATAGCACTCCATATGGTACCTCTGTGTGAAATGCAATTTTATTTTGCAATTTTATTTCTCCTGCAATGGATAGCCAGTAGTCTCAAAACAATTTTGACAATTACAATAAATGGGAGTAGAGGCAGAGTGTTCCATTATTACTTTCTTTGCCACCATGCTTAGTCAATCCATTCCTTTATATCGCATAAGGCATGTAACCTCAACTCTGTAATGAACATTCTGTAACGAAAATAAACCAGTTAAGTGGTTTGTTAAGGAAATGTACAACAATTTAAAACACACAGGGAATTAGCATTTCAAAAATAAACTAATTGTTGATGTACTAGCCTGTATCATGAAAATAATACAAAGGAATTTTTACAAAATATTCTATGATTCTACTTCTTCTAGGAAGTGTTATCATTTGTCAACTCATGAAACCCCTCTCCCACACCTAAGTATTGTGACACCTCATAATAAAAAATATAGGAAACTAGTCAGTTCTCCCAATAGCTGAATATTTACATCTTGTTAAGTGTAGAGATAAATTTCATAGATTGGTCTAATGAGATGGTTATAAGATGGCCCCACCTATAGGATAAGAGATCCTATATATAGATAAGAAGAGGTAGGTGAGAGAGTTTCAAAATAGTATCAAAGTTAGTTCCCAATGGAAAATTTATGGAGTTCATTAACCTTAACTTAACCATACATATTTCATGTCAGCTTTTTCTACAAGTAATGTCGTACATCAGGACAAGTTTATTTTTATTTTTGTCAGATTACCATCCTCGCTAGGTAGAACGCCCCGCTACCAGTGAGCCTGTTTAGTACTCCGGTAGTTTTACCTAGTCATACCACAAGCCGGTACCCGCTGGCAGCAAACCTGTTCAGTATCTCGGTGGGTTAGCCTCTTACACCCTCAGAGACTGGCCCTCCATATTTTAATATTTTAGTATAAGATTTCTTTGTGCAAGAAGATGGGGGGACAACTCATAAAACATTTTTTTTTTTTATCAATTGGGATGGTATTTATGTTAGAGGATGATTTTTCGTTATATATTCCTTAGTGATTGTCCTGATGTAAGGGGTACTTAAGTGGACGTATCCTTTCTAAATATATGATATAATGAAGCATTTTTAGTGTGAAGTGGATGGTACCATTGGGAAAGAACATAAAGGTATTTTTAGGCTCAACTCAATTTCTTCCTTTTTTTTTTTTTTGATGTTTCCATGGCTAACTACTAATCAGACCTCCTTGTTAAAATATACTTTAATCACTTACTCTAGTTTCTTGGGAAAACTGTACGAGTGACATCTAATATTGATGGTTACGATATCAACTCCTTATATCGTGGTGAAGGTTTTCAAGAGAAACTGCTTTTTAAAATGCCTTAAAAAAAGAGAAGATGAAATTTTTTGTAAAAATATGGCTAATTACAACAAGTCATTATTCATTTGATGCTTAGTAGAAAACAAGGTTCAAGTATATAAATGTTTTGAAGAAAAATCCATGGTAAAGGTTTTGTACTCTTAATTAAATGTTTTGTCCTTCTTAAACCAGTCTTTGAAGGTGTCTTAAGTGTCTGTGTGATGTCGCTAGAGACAAGACATAGGCAATATGGTAGTACAATGTTTGTGACACTTGTGACACTTGCAACCAATGTGTGACACTTGCAACACTATTGAAGTGAGTAATTTTGATGTGTAAAACAATATGTCAGGACACAAAGGAAAAGTGCTACAAGACTTGCGTATAAGGCATGCTTCAAAGGTTCAGTTGAGAGCAACATGGAGCTGACATTAGGCCAAATATGTAGAGATGAAAATTTGATTAATAGGACATAATGATAACGCCCTTCAATGTCATTTTAACGATCCCAGAGAAGGTAGGCCTGGTGATTTTTCATTTTTAGAGAGTCTGAAAGAGCGTAAAAGAAGACTCCATTGGGTACCCTTTTCGAAGGTAGTCTAGTCGGTTCAAAAAAGGGGTAAACTAGCACCAAAAAGATGTCTACTCAAAACCATTTTAACGAGTTTGATAAAAGCAAGATCACTCGACAATCTTTTCACTTTTAAGGAGTTAGAAAACAACTTAACTATGGACTCGCTGCCTTTTTCTATATTTAGTCTCCTTAGCCCAAAAAAGTGAAATTTGTTGAGGAGAACTCTCTCGGAGAGACAAATCTCTCAAGATGTACCCTTTTCCTCCTTAATCTATAGGCCAGAAAAAAGGGTAAACGCATGCCAGTAGATGTTTTTAATGAACCAATTAACGAGTGTGAAAGAACAAGGTCACTCGACAATCTTTTCAATTTTAAGGAGTCTGAAAAGAGCTTAATTATGGACTCTGTAGGAGATGTTCTTCTGGACCATTTTAACGAGTGTGAAGGAACAAGGTCACTCAGAAATTTTTTCAATTTTAGGGAGTCTGAAAAGAGCTTAACTATGGACTCTGTGGGGGTTCCTTTTTCATAAATTTAGTCCCGCAGGGCCAAAAAAGGGTTAAACTTGTACCTGAGAATATTCTTCTGGCGAACTGAAGTTCCTAGAGCGTACCTTTGTTTATAAAATTGACCATTCAGACCGAAAAAAGGGGTAAACTACCACCAGACAGATGTGCCTTCAAATTTTATTTTGGCGAGCATGAAGTACAACAAGATCGCTCGAAAATATTTTTATGTTTAAAGAATCTGAAAAGGGATTAAAAGAAGACTCATTTTCTGGTAGCCCTGAGGGTGAGGTCAAGAGTGATAACATATCATATGTATGATGCTTAATCTCGTAATCATGACAAGACTAACAAGGACTCTCGAGCCTAAATTCATTAATGACAACATGCACACCAAAAATGCAACTAGGATCTACCTAGGGCATCCATGTTGAGGTAGGATCTACTACCAAATTACGACACTTCTAAAGAAGCTATGATTGTTCTGTGTCACAATTTGATGGGATCGACCCTATGGAAAAGTAGAAAATACAACGAGACGCAAAAAGTGGAGGTGGAATCCTAACTTAAATGAAAAAAGTTGGAAAAAGGAATTTTACCAAAGAATCTTTAAAAGTGACCCATCTCCCAAAACGTTCTCCAAACCAATTGTTAAGTGTATCGTAAAATCCAATGAGAAATTCAAGAACCCCGTTAAATGATTTTCAAGCCAGAAAAAACGACAAAAGGGTCCAAAAAATGACAAAATAGGCCAAAAAAGTCTATAAATAGAAGTTGGTAGCTCATTATCACCATTGTAAATTGAGAATTGACCAAAGAGACAAAAAAACCCATTTTCTAAAAGAGTTGATTCTGAGAGCTTCAAAGGACGAAACAAACTTCCGCTTGGACCAACTATGTACAAATCAACCCCTCTTGCATTTCAATACTTCCATTTTTCATTTCTTTTGTTTTTTGGGGGGCACACACCTTTAAAAAAGGGTGGCCCTACGTGTACACGGGTTGTCCAAGGACAACCCATGTATACCCTCAGGAAGAAAACAATTTGCCCGTATGCATATGCAACTGTGTCCAAGACAACCCACGTACACCCTCAAAAAGGTAGAAAAATAAAAATGCAAGAGATAAATTCCTCCATGAACTTTTTTGTAATAGGATGTATCTCCACTAGAGAGAGAGGGAGCATGAGGATATAGATATTTTGGTCGATGAGGACCATGCAGCTATGGACGCATTGAGACAATGTGGGGTTGTGGAAGTTCTTTCGGTGTCCATTCATGAAGTCACAACTCAGGCTGCTGAATGCCTTGATATATTATTGGCATCCTGACATTGAGGTGTTTATGCTCGATGGGCAGTC